>PVJH01002840.1:0-157329 GCA_004026705.1 Nesogale talazaci
CCCTGATTATCAAAGATATAGCATCTAGGGTTCTTAAAGGCTTGAAAGTAAACAAGTGGCCATCTAGCTGAGAAGCAACAAAGTCTATATGGAAAAAGCACACCAGCCTGTGTGACCACGAGGTGACAATGGAATCAGCAGACATCAAAGAACAAAATTCATATTGTGTGCCTACCTTCCTGATATGATTGAAATGATCACAGACAAATGTGTGTAAACAAATGTGATGAAGAAAGTTGATGGTACCCAGCTATCAAAAGAAATAGAGTCTGGGATCTTAAAGACTTGAAGGTAAACAAGCGGTCATCTAGCTCAGAAGCAACATAGTCTACATGGAAGAAGCTCACCAGCCTGAGTGACCACAAGGTGTGGAAGTGTCAGGTATCAGGTATCAAAGAACTAAAAATTATATCATTATAGATGAGGAGGAGTACAGATCAGGGATCTAAATCCCATCTATAGGGAAAGTAACATCCCCTTACAAAAGGATTGCAGGGAGGAGAAGAGCCAGTCAGGGTGCAGTGTAGCAACGACGAAATATGCAATTTTCCTATAGTTCTTAAATGCTTCCTCCATCCCACTATCATAATCCCAATTCTACCTTATAAATCCGGTTGGACCAGAGGATGTACATAGGTACAGAGAAGAATGGGAAATGTGGGGAATCCAGGGCAGATTATCCCTTCAGGACCAGTGGTGATAGTGGCTATACGGGGAGTATGGAGGGATAGGGGGTAGAAAGGGAGAACGAATTTTAAGCTCTATATATAACCTCCTTCCCTGAGTATGGACAACAGGGAAGTGGGTGAATGGAGACATTGGTCTGCATACGATATTAGAAAATAATAATTTATAAATTACCATGGGTATATGAGGGAGGGGACAGATGGGAGGGAAGGGAAAATTGTGTAGCTAATACTAAGGTCTTAAGTGGAAAGAAAATGTTTTGAGAAGGATGATGGCAGTAAATCTGCAAATGTGCTTTTCATGCAATGGATGTATGCATGGACTGTGATAAGAGTTGTATGAGCCCCCAATAAAATGGTTTAAAAAAAGACATTTGTCCAAGAAAGTATTACCTTTCCCAAGAAAGTATTACCTCCCAAGAAAGTATTCTTTCTTCTAATTTTTAACAATATTAATAACTGAGGTTTTTAGTTAGTTTGTTTGTTTGTTTTTCAGTTTAGGCATCACTGCCCTCTGATGGTGGGAGCAGGAGGCCCAGCTTTTGTTCCTGTGAGCTGGAATTGAACCTCCATCCCAGTGGGCCGCAGTCCCTTGCACAACCACTATGCCACTGGGGCTTAGCCCTAACTGAAGTTTTTAAAAATCTTCAGGCTCTGGGAAATTTTCTTTCTTAATTTATCTTTTTTCCTTTCTTAATTTATCTTTTTTTAAAATGTATCTTTTTTATGCTTTAGTAAAAGCAATAAAGAGAAGCTGGGCTACTTCTTCAAAATCTTTTTGAGGATTATCTTTAGTCAAATAATTTAACTCAAATCATCAGTTATGAATCATATTTCCTACAAAACTTTCTAATATATTTCTAACATTCCCTTTGCTTTGTTATTAAAGATCATCTTTCATTCTATGCTTCTTAGCCTGTTCATTTACTTCTAAGGTCTTACTAGAATAGCCTTTAATAACCACATTTCTGATAAAATTCTCTTTCTAGCAATACATTGGGGGGCTTCAGATGGTAGATGATTGTCATTTTCATTCCACATCATTTTTACATGAGCTTTTTGAAACCATCTCATATGTACTTTTGAAGATAGAAGATTCATTCTGGTGTATTTCTTTTTTTCTGAGTAGACATCAGAATCAGTTTACATGAACAATTCTATTAAATTTCTCATTGAGGCAATCTAAGTTGCTGTTTCAAATGTCTCAAAACTCTTTCAGTCTCTACCTATTATCCAATTTTAAAATCCTTTTCACAGCTTCAGATGTTTGTTGAATAAAGTCATCCACCTCATGTATCAAAAACAAAACAAAAAAAAAAAGCAAAAACAACTTTTCAAATTTCAGAGTTACTCTAACAAAATACCACAAACTAGGTGACATATATAACACATAACTATTGTTTCCTAGCTCTGGAGTATGGGAGTCCAAGATGAAGGGGCAATCCACATTAACTCGCGAGACTTAGAGAAACCCTGCTTCATGCTTTCTTCTGGCTCCTGATAGTTCTAGGCATTCTTTATTCTATGTGTCCAGCCTCAAATCGCAAGTTCCTTTTGTTTCTGTTTCTCTCTGCATCCTGTCTCTTATCAAACCCCAGGCACATAAGACAAGGACATACTCTACTTAGTGATATGGATGGAATATAGCCAGTGGGAGTAAAACTTTCAGGATCTTAATTTACCAGTGGGGTATGACTAAAAAAATTAATGAAAAACAAACATCAATTAATAATTGGAGATTGGGATATGTAATGTATGAAGGAAGGATAATTGCAAGTCATAAAAATGAAATGGAATGCATATGATTGATAATGTAAATGCTAGTGAACTTAAATCAACATTTGGCCAATTTGAAACAAAATCATATGATTTATTTTGCTGTGAATGATAGCTATAAGGGGTATAGAATGAATCATCACAAAGGACATACCAAGGTTTATCTTGAAGTACAATTCTGACTGTCAGAGAATAATATCTGTCCACATAAAAGAAAATTCAGCCATTACAACTATAGTTCAGACTTATGGACTAGCTACTAGCGCTAGTGATACATCATGTCTTCAGTCTTACATGATGCAAATGTTCCATCAAGGTGCATTGAAGATGATTGCCACTTGGTATGCAGAATTTGGAAAGAAAAAGAAAGGAACTGGAGTTGGAAAATTGGGGCTTGGTTATAGAAAGGAAGCTGGAAGATCGCCTGGTGGAATATTCCAAGAACAGTGACTTCTTCATCACAAATACAACCCAAAAGGCATGTGGGTTTGATGTGGAAATCCCAGGACTTCACTGTAGGAAAATTCAAATTGAAGTAGAGGAAAAGGAAACAAGTTCACAAGAGCTAAGATGTGAGCTCCAGTATATCTCACCTGAATTTACCTAACATTTCAAGAGCAGATTTGATCTATGAAGCAGGACTGTCAGAAGGAAGTCCTGAAGAACTGTGGGCTGACATCAAGGATATCTTATCAGAAGAAAGTGAAAGTTCATTAAAAAGACAAGAAAGAAAGAACTATGAAATATGAAAAGACCTAGGATTAGAAAACCAAAAAGGTATAACATGTTCAGTATATCGTAAGTTGAAATAACCAGAGAAAAAACAAGCTTGGAATTTCAGTATTGAAAGTTACTATGGACAAAATATTGAACGATGCAGGAAGCATTGAAAAAAGATAGAATGCATCTACTGAGTCACTGTATAAAAAAAGAAAAATAAACAAACAACTGGTCCCCATAAAACCATTTGAGAGTACTTTGAGGATTTTTTCTTGTGTAGAGACACCATCTATGTCATGGACTGCTAAGAGAAGAAAGTTATTTTTATTGGAAGCAATAACTCCAGAGTGGTCCTTAGAGGCAAGAATGGTAAGACAATGACTAATTAGAATACAGTGTTTTGAGAAACCAGTCCTTCAAGAAGGACCAGGTGCTTTGCAGAGGAGTAGTAAAAAAGAAGAAAGCCCTTAATGAGATGGATTAACTCTGTAACAGGAACAATGGACTAGGTCTGGAAACTCTTGATAATAAAGAGCCAATCCTGTCCCTCTTAGCAACTTTAAAATCACTCAAGAGCCTGGAGCATGTGTTCCCAAACAAATGAAATCACCATGATCTGAAACAATAACCTCGATACATTTTCTATAATACTTCAGAAAAAGCGGCATATGGCTCTCGAGTCTCAGTTTGCTGACCTGTGGGTCAGCGCCTGGGGACAGTTGTAAAGAGGGCATGAGGAGGCTCACTGATTCCTTCTGCTTTGCATATTGTCGCTATAGGTTGGATCCCACTCAATGGCACCTAAAAGTAAGAACAACAATGTCTGAGGATTATCTCAAGTTTACAGAGCATGTTCTGGGGTTTACTTCGATGCCTCCAGTCACCTTTACTGAAAACCTGGATTGTGAGCAGTTAGAAGCACAACAAAGGCAGAAAATTCATTATCATAATGTTTTAAAAAGGAGTGCTTCAATGTAAATATTTACTGTAAAATAATATTTTCTTTAAAGTTTTCATACTTAATTAAAAATATCCTTCTAAAAGAAGGATCCTGGTAGCTCTGAGATTCTGCATTCAACTGAGGTCCTGGAAGTTGGCTCTCGTAAACCACCAACTGCGGGAGAGCCACAGATCTGTGTACACTCACAATCAGCGACAGTCTCAGAATGCCCTGGCCAGTTGCATCCTGTCCCTTAAGGTTGCTATGGGTCAGTGATGAGCCAATGGGAGTGAGTGTCTAAAAAAGGAAGTACAGTGTTTGAGAGAGAAGAATAAGAGGTTAGAGAATTGAACCTCAAATTCAGAGTATGGGTTTGCCCCTATCCTCTAAAGATATGTAATAGAGTACTTGCCACACAAGCGACCTATTTTCCCATGTAGTGTGGTATCAAAATATTGACACATTGACAGTTTAAATAATTTTACTTTTTTATAAAAAAACTACACCCTTCTTTATGTAGCACAGCATATTTGCCGTGGGCTGACATGTAATGTTTTTATGGCAAAAGTATATCTCAGATAAAAACAAAGTGCAGTTTTTCTTTCAGTATGACCTTGTCATTGGAAAAAACATTACATTATGATGATGGAAAATTTTAAATGCTTCTAGGAGTGTTCTGAATTTTTAGAAAAATTGCTAAGATATTCTAAGAGTAATTGCTAACTGGAGGTTGTCAGGCCACTTGAACAGTATCAACCTTCTTCAAGGCAGATATTTAAGACTATTTTAAATGAATTAATGCTTCTGCCATTAACGTTTGATGGGAAAGCATAGTGAAAAAGATGGATGCTTATGTAATTGACATGCTTAACATTTAGAGCTGAATACATAAATGCCAGAAACATAATTCTGAATAAAATGTCAAGGCCTAACTCAATAAAATGTAATGATGTAATAGCACAGGAATGAACAGAACTCATTTACCTTATTAATGAAGTCATTTTACCTTATTATTTAAAATAGGCCTAATTGCTTCATATATTTCAGAAGTTTTTATTCGTATTATTGTTTCTAATAATAATTTTTCTCAAAAATTAAAATGTGTAAGTGAAAATACATCCAGAACCCTTCTGAAAAATATACTTGCAAACTACTCTTATCAAATATTTACAGAAAATGTACTTGGTCAGCAAAACTTTAATTTATCTCAATTGATAACATACACAAATATGCTTTTGTCTTCATATTTTTACTTAGGGTCAGTGAATGCTTATTAAACTAACTTATATGATTAAAATATTATACACATACAAAATGAATGTATAATATTGAAAAAAAATCCATATATGCAAAATTATAAATTTCTATTGTTGATAAATAAATGATTAATCCCTATATTGTGTATCAATATATTTTCCTACTAGTAATTTCTTTAAAATGGTGAAAATAATCTTAAGAATAATTAATTTATCTTTAATGAGAATGTAATATACAGCAATTTTGCTATAAAATTTGTTATTAAAATTGTTAGTAAGCAGGGAGCTCATACTATGTTTTCCATAAAAATTTCATTTAATATAGTCATGTAATTAAAAATTACTGAGGCCAACTAATCCTCAGCTTAGAGAATAAGTGAAGTCACAATTTAAAGCCATTAATTCTACTGTTAAAGTCTTAATATCTTTTCAGGAAGAATATAGGTTGCAATGTGGTATTCAAACTTATATTTTACCATACCCATTCAAATAGGGAAATTTCTTCGAGGGAATTTCTGAAAAAACATTAATTATGAGTCATCATTATACACTTCCTTAAGAACTTGGCAAAAATATGAAGTGTGGACATTTGTTGATAGAGTAACAGGTATAAATGACTAAACAGTGAACTACTAACAAATATCAAATCATGTTGACAATTTCTAAGTATTGAATTATTTTTGTGTCTCTCATTTCCTCTACAAAATATTGAACAAATGTCCTGGGAATATATTCATAATGATAATAATTTAAAGCATTGTCATTGAATTCAAATTTAACTTAATGACTCTAGAAACTGTGAGATTAGCCTAGTGCTCCCTTGGATTTTCTTTTCCTTTTTTGGAGGGGAGGGGGCATCACTGTCCTCTGGTAATTGGAGTAGGAGGTCCAGCCTTGCTTCTGGAGTGCTGCTGTTGGATTTGACCCTCATATCCAGTGGGCCGCAGTCCAGTGCACAACCTCTCTGCCAGCGGGGTTCAGCCCGCTCCCTTGAATTTTCAATGGGTGGTTTTAGAAGTAAAATATTCAAGTTCAATCTTCTCTACTCCTGACTATCCCATACATATGTACATGGATTTAGTGCAGGTTGTCTTCAGTAGGCCCTGAATGAATTATGAATTGATGAATTTTAGAACATTATTGGAGACTCCCTGTAAGTCCACTTTCACCCTATATTTGATTAGATTCAAATTGACAAGGTTTTTTTTATTTTTTAAAGAAATTTCTGGGATGATCGGAACTTCCAAATTTTGGTTAGAATCAGTGTGTGCTAACTGTATCACCAGAGAACCCACTTCAACTTATAATGATTCTCAAAAGAAACCCTAAACACTCTTCCAGGGGCTTCAAATGTCAAAAATGAATTACTATTTATTATTTTTCATGCATGTTTCCTTATACATGTATATAAGACTTTCCCACAAGTTACAAGTTGTGTGATATTTCAAGTAATTATGCCAGATATTAATTATATTTTTAAAACTAAATAGAAGGGATAATTTTTATTAACATTTTATGTTGAAAAAGGATATATTTGACTGTTATTTATATCAATACCTAGTAAGTTTATTGATAGTTTTAGTGAATTGAAAATGATTGCAATAATTCAGATTTCATTTTATAATATGGAACAATTTAATATATATTTTAATAGATGTAATACATTCAATATAGTCAATTAATAAGGCATTTCTGGCCATTATTTCTTATATAGTACAAAGTCTAACCTCTATGCTTCTGGTTATAATGTTATTTTGAAGTGCACTCTCTGCAATAATAATAAACAGAATGAAGATGGGATACATTCTAAGTCCTCAATTTACTAGCGGCTGTCAACCAAGTCATTATGTTTCATTTTCTTGATGCAGAAAGACAAAAAATCCCCTTCATGAAAGCTATTTTTCTCTGTCTAAAAGTCACCTCAGAAGGGATGAAAGATTGCCTGTAATCATCAAGGAAGCAAAATTGACATTTAGCTACATTTGAGATCTCTGCCTGAAGTGGCAGTGGTGGACACCAGAGATTGCAGCACTGAGACCATGGGACAGGGCAGAGGGTCCAGGCCAAGACCAGCAGAGACAAGGAGTACCTGAGCTACAGCAGAGGCACAACACTGAGATTATGCAATGGTGAGGCAGACTTGGAGGCTGGTTGTCTGGCCTGTGGAAGCAGAAATTAAGAAATCACATGGCCAGCAAGCTACAAGGGACTCTGTGATGACGGAAGAGAGGTTTTGCTATAAGTAAGTGCCCATATCTTTAAGTTTTACTGATCTTGGCTTTGGCAATCTTTTATCTTTTCAAATAAGCCCTCTTTATTATGTAGACCAGTATTTGTAAGTTCTGTGTGACCACTGCAGGAGATCATCAAATCAAACAGAAGAGTGTCTTGAGAGGAACAGATCCCCCCCCACCCCCATAATATGTAAAGAAAGATGAATGGTGGAAGTATGTCCGTTCTGTCTCAGGGCTATTTGCCTCCATGTCTTTTTTCATAGTGCCCAAAGTAAGTTTATTGCAATGGTTCTGGACTCCTAGAAACATGAAAAAGAGAAAAAACAAAGGGGCATGAGAAGTGAACTTCTGATGTTGGACTTTCATTAGTTCTTCTTGCCTGAAATGAAAATAATATTAAACAGCAACTGAAGGGAGGAAGTTCGCTTCTGGCCCCAATGTCTGCTGGATATATTCTAAAGTCATAAATGGGACATTCTGGAGAAGGGAAGATTGTTTAAATGTTTTAGGATTATTTTACACTGGGGTTGTATTGATTTATCTTAATGTTCTACATATGTGTGATATGAATATTCAGAATTATGATTAGATAGAACTTGTATGTCCACTTTCAATACAGTCTTGATTGAATTCAATAAATGGAGTAGATATTGCTCAGTGGTAACAAGCTTTTGTTTTCTGGTAATGCAAAGTAAAGGGTTTAAAAAAGCTGAACCCAACATTGAGTGTCCATCTATTTGCATTTGAAAAGACATCTAAAACTGTTCAGAACTGCTGAAGGAAGACTGGAGAGGGAAAACAAAGCAACAATAGTGGCTTTTTCAAGTGAAAGGCAAATAGTTGTGTTTGGTGTCTCTGGTGGGAAATACCTCAGTTGGTTCTTAGCTTGACAGCAGAAAGAATTCACACTGACGCCTGGTTTGTGATCCAAGTGAACTTTTACAAAGGACGGAAGAAGTTTCAGGTTTCACAGTCTTAAGGAGTGCATGCTATTTCAGTGAACTATGTCAAACTGTGTGTAGGCCATGCTGGGGGTCAACCCTTGTGTAGGTCTGGTACACTCGAGGAACAAATTTCATAGACATGCATATAGATATAAGTAAAAGGTTTATATACAAGAGGAACAGGCCATTGAGTCCAGTCCATTCAAAGTCATAAGTCTGATATTAACCCATATGCCTGAAATCAGTCTATAAAGTCTCCTTCCAACTCACAAAGTCACAGATCAGTGGGTGCAGAAACCAGGTTTTGGCAGGGGTCTCCACATGACTCCTAGCTTCTAGGACTCAGGGTCCATCAACAGCAGAAGCAACTCATCCTTGTCAAAGGTCTCCATGTGGCCTCCCCAACTTCAGAGATCTGGCTCCATCAGGGCAAAGCAGTGTGGTCTCTCTGCTGGCTCCTCCAGCTTCTCAGACGCTGCCATCTTGTCTTGCCCATGATTAATTGTTTCCGAGACTAACCCCAAACCACTGGGGAAGATAGCTTCTCATCTTCATGAGGGAAACACCGTGAGAGTTCCCAGATGCATCAGGAGAAAGCCATGCCCATACAGAAGTCTCATTGGCTACTCAATGGCTATCTCCAGATTAACAGGCTAGACTCCTACATTTCAGTCATAAAATTAACATAAGCACATGACTGCCATACCCCTGAACACGGGCAACGGGACTCTGCACCCACCTTAGGTGAACTGAGGACAAGTAGGTGCTGGGGCAGTACCTGAAGGCAGAAGAAAAAATTCTGGTGATCCTGCCGTCAAGGGATTTGAAGCCGCTGGCCGAGGCATGGGTGAAAGAATTGGTTGACCCCTTCAGCTGAATTAAGTCCACCTAGGCCTAGTTTTGACCACCCAGGTGTACTGCCCACCTGGCTCCGCGTGGAAACATGCCAACTTAGTCTTTATGGCTGGCTAAGGACTTGTCTGACTCTTTTTCAATCTCATCTAGGGGGCCTTCAGTCATGGAGAGGGACAATCCCCCTGTCCCTAGCTCTTGCTACCTAACAGCTGCCTTAGATGTTCCTAAATGGGAAAAGTCTGTATCCATCAGAAAGCATTTCCCGGTAGGAAACAAAGTTAGAAGGAGCCTCTGACAACCTGGTACACTTGCTAGGTGACCACCTGGGTTCACTCGTTGAATAGAAGTGGGGGGAAATACAGCAATGCAGATATGGGTAGAATGTGTGCCCCTGGGATCCATTGATCAGGTCCACAGTATCTACAAATGATAGGAAAAAGGACTGGCTGATCTGATGTTTACAGGCCCATCAAGGGGAGAAAAAAGCTACCAATGGAGCAAACTACATCTGTCTGAAGTACAGAGGCTGAGATCTCAAGTCCTAGAGGCTATCAAAGAAATAAAGAAAGGAACCAGCACTTGGCGATCCAGATGAACATGTATTAGAAATAGGAGGCTGCAAAGATCAGATTGGATCTAAACTGGCCAGAAAAAAGACACTGAGATTTCTGTAGGGCACAGCTGGTTTGTAGAATGGAATTTCTCATCGAAAGCTAATATGGTTTCAGTGGCAGGGGATTTAGTTTCTTTACAATATTTTCACAATCGGCAAAGCTAGCAAGGTTAGGGAGAAAGAATCCTGAGCGTGGGTGTGTGGGGGTGGCTGAAAAGAGACATAAACTTGCTTGTAGTTACACTAATTTTATTCAGTGATTATTTAAAACTTAACTGCTATTTTATAATGCCAGAGGACTATCATTCACTTTGAAATTGAAGCATAAATTCTATCAAGTCAAATGTGTTGCATTTTAATTGATTTACTCAATTGGACTTTATTTCCTTAGTAACTGTAGCTAAGGCTTTTAGTGAAGGGTTTCTTTCTTTTTTTTTCAATGTTTCAGCTGATGTGCTATAACTTATTCTGGAAGTTAAGTTCTCATGAATTGGAAAGTATTAATAAGAGCTATTCCAAATACCAGATTATTTGTTACTAAATGACAATGAACAAGAAAACAGCAATTGAACTTGAATGTTTTAGAAAGAATTATGTGTCTGGCATCAGGAAGCAAACAGATTATTGATGAAGATAAAAGACTACAGTCTTCAATATAGTTAACAGAATGATGTGAAGGAAAAACAATTCTCACAAAGGGACTGAATGACAACATTATAATAAATAGAGAGTAATTAAAAGAGTTAAAGAATGAATCTTACTTGAATTCAAAACACTCTCATAAGTAGTAGTCAAGAAATTAAATGACATATTGCATTGGGTAAATATATGCAGCAAAAGAACTTTTTTAAGTGTTAGAAAGCAAAGATGTCACTTTTAGTACTTAGCTTAGCCTTACCAAAGTTATGTTACATCCAACATGATGGTGAAAGTAGGAAAACCACTGGCAAAAATTGAAAATACTTGCAGCCATTGAATTATGTTTTTTGTAAAAATGTAATGTACTGTGGACTTCTAGAAGAATAGACAAATCTCTCTGGATGTAATACAGTCATATTGTTCCTTCGAAGCAAGGAACGTAGTACTTCCCACACACATATTTTGCACATGCTATAAGGAAGGAGTGAGAGCTCTGATGAAGAATGTGATGCTTAGTAAACAGGAAGGTTGTTAAAAAAAGAGGATGGCCTTTAATATGATGGATTAATATAGTGCAAGCATCAACCGGGGTGGTGGTGGTGGTGGTGGTAAAGGGCATTTATAGAGTTCTAAATACAGGAATATATTATACATGAGGATGGGGAAATAGTGTATATACGTATAGGATTAGTATTAGGTCAGCAGATGGGCATAGGACCCCCACTCAAGTACTAAGGGGGATGCCTGAACTTGAGAGCTGTCATCACCCTCTCATTCTTTCACCAACCTTAGGTCCATATGACTCTGCATGGACAGGCTGTGATCTTCCTGCTCCCTGGTTTACTATTCTGTATCACTGGCATGTTGACGCTATATCAGCATCAGACTGAGGATTTTCAATTCAACTAGACTGGACTGACTGCTTGGTATATAATCAATTCTTGATTTAAAGTTCTGTCATATATAGATGCATGTCAATAGATTTATTTCTCTAGTATACCTAGCTTAACACAGAACAATAGTTGGAAATATTATCTTGGTGAAAGAAATGAAGGTAGTAGAGAGAGAAACAGCTGTACTAAATATTTAGGTTGCTACATATCACATGGTGTCCTTTGATTCAAAGATATATTTGAAGAGTGCAAATTACAGGAACTTTGAATTTTTGCCAAGAACACTTTCACCTATGCACATAGCAATTTTTGCTATTTGTCAGTGAGATTTTAAAATAAATTATGGTTAAAAATTGCTACATATGTTTAAAAATCCAAGAAAGGGGAATGTGTTTCTGTAAACAAATTTTTGTTTTTAAAAAGCATGTCCACCAACATTTATACAAGATTACAGTTTCTAAAGTTCATAATTAGTTACATTAAATTTAGAATGAAGAGGATAAAGTATGCATGATTGTGCAAATGAACTAAGTTTAAAATTTCAATTCATGAAATAATTGCTGATGAAGAGGGTTAGACATTGGGCTAGTAATCATAAGATCAGAAGTTCAAAGGCAAACCTGCACTGTGGGAGAAATGACATTTTCTGCTTTCATCAAATATTTACAGGTGGGAAGAGAATGCTTTGAAAATAATGATAGTGGCATATATGCAAATGTGCCGGACACACTGGAGGAATTATGAATTGTGATAAGAGATATGAGACAGGGCAGTTTTGCTTACTTCTATAGGATTGTGGATGAGCTGAAATTGACTCAATGGGAGTGAGTGAATGAGTAATTGATATAGAACATACCTGGTTAGCTTATCTTCACTTTATAAAGAGCCACCCCCTTTCCTGTTATAATGTCATCAATTTTATATTCAGATACCTCTTTCCACATAATCTCGGATCCTGTATATTTTTCATTCTTTAAGTAAGCAACTGGTTTTCTTAATTCTTACGTTGATGCTAATTTTAAGATAATGATAAAAATTATGATAATACTGATAGCTACTGAGCTGAAAGTTATAGATAATATTCTAAGCTCATTGCATATCATTTCTTTTGGATCTTTATATCTATTCTATGAAATGAAAAGCCAGAGAGACAATCTACATTTTTAACCTAACCTTCTGCCACTGAGTTGATTCTGACCACTGTTAACGTTTTCTAAGTCTGTAAATCTTTACAGAACTTAAGGTTCTAAGTTGTATGCAACTTGTCTGAGGCTCATGAAATATAAAATTGGGCTCTGGCTATCTTAAGACCAATACCATCTGCCTCTTAATTGTAAAATAATCCTAGTCTTTATTTTGCATCTATGTATTCAAATTTTCTGAATTTTGCAGATTCTATAAATATGTGTGAAAACCTAAGTATAGGGCTCATTATTATTTATTTTATTTAACCCCATTTTTTTCTTTTATAATTACCTTTTTATAGATTTTATTTCTAAATCAAACACTTAAACTTTTTTATTTAATTTCTCACTGTCCTTTGCCCAACTCCTGAGTGAAAAAATAAATTTATTGTAAGTTAGCAGAGTATTATAGAATTTTGTAATAAGGCCTTTATCTGATATGTCATTGCTAAAGATGTTTTACCATTCTGTGATCTCTCTTATTACTCTCTTGGTGAATTCTTTCAATATACACAAATGTTTTAACTTTAGTATGCCCCACTTGTAAATTTGTGCCCCCTCTGTGTTTGTGCCTTCCCTATTTCTGATTGACTATGTATTCCCTGTATCAACGTTCTCAGATTCATTCAAATTCCCTCAATGATAGTCCTAATTTTGTGGGGGTTTACCTCTAGGTCTGTGATCCATGTTGAGTTTATTCTTGTGCATGGAGTCAAGTAAAGGTTTTACTTCATTTTTCTGCAGAGATGTATCCATTTTTTTCAGCACCATGGATTGAAGAGGGCATTCACTTCCCATTTGATATTTTTGGGCCCTTCACAAAGACCAGTGGCATGTATACTGATGGTTTTATTTCTAGGTTTTTAACTTTCTTCCATTGGCCTGAATATCTATCATTATACCAATATTACACTGTTTTGACCACTGTGGCTGTGTGATAGATACTAAAGTTTGGTAAAGCAAGCCGTCCAACTTTGTTCTTCTTCTTGAGGAGTTTTCTGCTAATGCTCAGTTTCTTCCCTCTCCTTATGAATTTGGTAATATGTTTTTCCAATTCTTTGAAGAAAGATGCCAGAATTTGTATTGGGATAGCATTGAACTTATATAGTGCCTTGGGTAGAACTGACATATTTGCAATATTGAGTCTGCATTTCCACCAACATTAAGATGTCCTTCCACTTGCTCAGGTCATCCTTGGTTTCTTATAATAGTGTTTTTATGGGAACAGATCTTTCTTTTCTTTTAGTTATGTATATTCCTAGAAATTTCAATTTGTGTTTGGCTATTGTGAAGATTACCACCTTTTTGATCCCCTTTTCTGTGACTTTGTCTGATGTATAGTAGTCTGAAAGACTTCTGTTTATTGATCTTGTAACCTGTCACTCCAACATATTCCTCTATTGCTTCTAACACTCCATTCATGGAACTTTAAGATTTTCCATACATAAACTATCATCTGTAAACATATTTTTGTGATACGGAACAGGTTTCAACAGATTTTGCAGACTAATAATGACTTGGAAGGAAAGTCTGACACTTTCTTTTAAAAAGCTTCCAGGAGATAATAAACAACAAAGAATCTAAAAAGAACAGACTAACCAAAAAAGAGAGAAAAAATTAAACAAATAAAACAATTTTTTAAAGCTACCAGGAAAAACCCAGCAAATCATGGAGCTCATAGTATTTTTTATTGTTATACAGTCTTACATAGAAACAAATGTGAACATATACTTTTAAATATAAACTGTCTCAGTCTCAAAAGTTTGCACATTATATTGTTAGGTGACATCAAGACATTTCTCACTTATAGTGACTCTATATATTACAGAATGAAATACTGCCCAGCCCTGCAACCTTCTCCCAATTGTTATATAAAGCTGATGTTTTGCAGCTGTTGTGTCAATCTAGCTTCTTAAGGTTCTTCTGGTTGTTTGTTTTGTTTTGTTTGGCCTATGGCTTTTCCAAGTATGATTTTTTTTCCCTACAGATAACATGTAAAAAGTATGTGAGATGTATTCTTCTCCTACTCGTTCCTAAAGAGAATTCTGAAAACAATTTTTCCACAATTTTTTTTCAATCTGCTAGTAGCCTGAAGAACATTTAACCTTGTCCAACGCCATAATTCAAAGACATTAAATATTCTTCTGTTTTGTATTCAGTGTCTAGGTTTGGGATAGTAGAACATACAATAATTTGGGTCAGTCAATTTTCTTCCAAGTGACAGATTTGCATTTGAACACTTGAAAGAGGACTTCTGGAGCAATTGAAGTAGAGCAGTTTGAAAAACATTGAACCCTACTTTATTGGTTTCTTCATTGTTGTTTATCTGGGAACAAATTGTGAATTGCTGAAAAATTAAGCATTTGATAATTTCAATATTTTGACCATTTTTCATGATGTTTATTCATACAGTTTTGAGAATTGCTGTTTATGTTGTAAGCAGTCCTTATTTAATGTTTTTATCTATTAAATTCTTCAAGTCCTCTTTGTTTTCAATGAGCAAAGATTGTTAGTAATCCTCCAATCCTAATGCTACATTCTTCTTCATATATCCAGATCCTCAGATTGCTTTCTTAGCATAAAGATTGAGTAATTAAAGTTAAAGATATAGCCCTGATACACATTTTTTCTGATTTAAAAATAAAATAGTTCCTCTTTAATTTCAAACATCTGCCATAGGTCTGTACAGAGGTACTACACAAGCACCATGAAGTGTTCTGGAATTCTCATTCTACACTAGCGAGCATTGATTGTGAGGCACCCAGTCACATGTCCTGGCAAAGTTGATAGAACACTTGTAAACTTATTTCTGGGATTCTCTGCTTTCAATCACCATCAATTAGCCATCATCTATCAGACATTCACAATTATGGCTCTCATTCAATATCCTTTTCCTGAAGTGGGCTTGATTTTCTGGAAGTTACCTATCTATATACTGTAGCAGTTAGTTTTGAATTATAGTAAGGAAAATTTCACTTACACATGATCTTAATAATATTGTTTGATAGTTTCCATACTCTATTGATTCATATTTCTTTGGATTGTACATATGTATAGATCTTTTCCAGATTATTGGCCATGCAGCTTTCTTCCAAATTTGACATTAACTAGGGACCAGTTTCATCATTTGCATTTATTTGTTGGAACATATCAGTTGGAATTCAATCAGTTTCTGGGCCCTTGTTTTTTTAATGCCAATATCTTCAGTACATCTTGGGCTTATTCCTTCAGTCCAATCAATTCTTTATCTTTTTTTGACTCTGTAGTAGTACACTTTGGAGTGACTCTCTGTGTTCCTTTTATCTTGTTTAGATTTCCCCTGTATAATTCTGTATTGTATATATACCTAGTTATCATTTTGATCCTTGAGTTGTGTGCCTCTAACTTCAGAAACATTGACCATTTACTTTTGGGTCCTAGTCCTGGGATTTGCACATTTAATTGCAATACTTAATTTCATCTTTCTGAATTACCCTATGAAATTTTCGGTTCATATCTTTTATGCCAGTTTCTTCTGTTAACTTTCAGGAGTTTGTGTACAAGTATAATTTTAGAGTCGCTATTTGGCTATCAGTTTGTAGTGCTGTGTTGGTGGGTCTATTTTTATTATGCTGCAAACTATGCAGCTACATTCTGACATTTGTTATTTTAGAATTTGCTGTTCCAACCCCTGGGGGGGGTACATATCACCTTGAGGGTCACCCTTTTTTTTTGTTTCTCTCTCCCCATAATTCCAATGTGTCAATTCTCCTTTGATCTTCCTTAGTCAATTTCTTAGTTTCACATACATATTTGAGACGATTAAAAATACTGCGGCTTGGGTCAGCTGCATCTTAGTCCTCAAAGTAACACCCTGGCTTTGTAGTACTCTAAAGTCATTTTGTGCAGCAGACTTACTCAAAGCAACGTGTCACTTATACTATCGATTGCTATTTCCATGAGCATTTATTGTAGATTTGAGGGGGATGAAATCCTTGACAACTTCAATCTTCTCTCTATTTGTCATGATTTTACCTCAGGTCCGGGTGTGCAATTTTTTGCTTTCTTTATATTAAATTGTAATTCACACCGTAGGCTGAAATTCTTGATCTTTATAAGCAATTGATAAAGTTCTCCACACTTTCAGCTAGCAAGGTTCTATCATCGCAGGTGTTAGTAAGTTTCTCCCTGATGCATCTTTCTTCTTTCTACCATCCAGTTGCTCTGCTTATTTGCTCAGCAGACAGACCCAATAAAGGGGGGGGGGGGGAGGATGCAACCGTGATTCACAGCTTTCTTGTTTCCCCCCTTGGGCTCTTTGCACAACAGTCTTTTGGCACATGTACAGGTTCCCAATTAGCACAATGAATTGTTTTGAAATTCCCATTCTTCTCAAAGCAATCCATATGACCCACCCAGTCAAATGACTCTGCATACTAACGAAAACATAAGGAAGCACCTTTCTATTATTCTCTGCTGTCAGACAACATGCAGCTGACATCAGCAATGTTTTCCCTTGTCCTTGTTCCACATCCTCTTGAGTCTGGCCTGAATTTGTTACAGTTCCAACAATGTACTGCTCCAAAAGTTGTTGAATGACATTCAACAAAAATTTACTTTTATATGATATCAATGACATAGTTCTGGAATTTTCATATTTTGATGGGTCACAGATCTGTGGCATGCATACAAGGATGTCTCTTCTAGCCAGTTGCTCAAGAAGGAATCTTCCAAAGTTATTGATATAGAAAAATAAGTGCTTCCAATAATAATTCATGTTTCATCAGCTCATTGAAATTATTTGAATGATTTTCTTGGCAAGGAATATTGAAATTAGCACAAGCTTCCAAAACAAACAAATCTGCCTCCAAAGAAGAATAGCCAGAATGCTTTTTAGAAGCTCCTTAGCTTGCAAAACAAACTTTGACATGTTATCAAGTGAAACTAGGCATAGGAGAAGGATATCATGATTGGTAAAGAAGAGGGGAAGTGCCAAGGGGGGAGACCTGGAAAAGGTGGATTGACTGGAGCCCTGGGGTCCCATATAAAATGATGATGAGGAGTGCACAGGAGCAGGACATGTTTTGTACTGTTGTATATTGATTTTGAGTTGGAACCATTCGACAGTGCCTCATAACTATGATGTTATAAAACATGATAGACTTTTCCAGAAACTTCTCCTTCTACTGAAATTATGTCCAAAGTAAATGAGAAGTCTCACCATCTTGGCTCTTAAAGACTGTTCTAGCTGTACTTCTCACAAGATAGTTTGCTTGCTATTCTGGCACTCTATGATGCTTTCAACAAAAGTCAACAGCACCATAGTTCGAAGGATCAATTCTTCCTTACTCTTTCCTGTTGATTGTCCAGTTTTCACTTGCATATGAAGGCAGTGAAGATCTCAAGACACCTGACATCCAGGAAAAGGACTAGGAATAGCCATACCAGGAGGGTAGAGGGACGATAGAATGAAGATGAGAGGAAGAGGGACCTGATCCTGATAATGGAGAGTTATGTTTTGTTCATAACCTTAAGACCCCCACCCCTCCTACCACATGCCAGGCATGCTTCAATCACCACCACCACCACCACCACCTACCTCCCCTCCAGGGGAGACACCATGGGGGAGACAGCGGTTGGTGTAACATATGAAAATAATAATTTATAATATATCAAAGGGTCACCGGGGTGGAGGGAGAAAGAGAGGGAAAATAGAGGACCTCATACTAAAAGCTCATTGAAAGTAAATATTTAGAAAATAATGATGACAGCATATGTGCCAACGTGCTTGGTACAATCAATGCATGGGTTGTTACAAGAGCTATAAGAGCACCTAATAAAATGAAAAAGAAAGAACCATAAAAAAGGAAAATGGAAATACCATAACATGTGATATAAAATAAAAATACTGCCATCAAATTGTTTCTGACTCACAGCTACCCAATAGTACAAGTTAGACACGCCCCTGTGGGTTTCCAAGGCTGACAATCATTTAGGGGATAAAAAGCTTCATCTGTCTCATGCAAAGGAGGCAGGGATTTTCCACCCCTGACCTTTTGATGATCAGTCCAACTCATAGCCCACTAGACCACTAGACTTCTTGGCTTGGAACAAACATGTTTTCTTCTCCTTCCAACTTACATGTTTGCACTTTGGCATCTTGTAAACACTTATTCAGGGTACTTTATTAGATTTCTCAACTGATGCTTCCACCAGTGTGAAATGTAGTTCCATGTAAAATTAAATCCTTACTAAATTCGGCATTTTCTGTTTATTTTTATATTGCTTACTTGTTCAGTTGTTAGTGTTCTAGTTAAATTTTGTTTTCCATTGACATATATATCATATTGAGAATTGTAGTTTTTCAATGTTTATCAGCAAATTCTTCAAGTCCTCCTTTTACAAAGATAATGTTACCTGCATTTTGCATGTTAAACATGTCAATAATTATGCCTCCAATTCCAATATCCCAATTTTCATAAATAGATGCCTCTCAGATTACTTTCTCACTGCACATATTTAGGAACTGTGGTGACAGTAAAGAACTTTGGCTGTTGCACATATTTCTGGATTTTATATCATACAATATTCCTCTGTTCTTTTCAAACAATGCATATGTAGCTTTACAATACATATGCAGTTTTCATAGAACAATTCAAGTGTTCTGGGATTCTCATTCACAGCAAGTTTTCATAATCTGCTATGATCCACAAAACCTATTGTTTGTGTAGTCAATAGAACAAAATTAAACATATTTCTAGTGTTACCTGATTTCAGCCAAGATCCACTTGAAGTCAGAAGTGAGGTCTTTTAATTATGTCCTATTAACCCAGCTTAATTTTTTTAAAGTTCTTTGTTAAAGAACTGTTCGCGCTACTTTTAAATAATTTTTAACAAAAATTTAATTATGTATGATATTAGTCATAATGCTTGGTAATTTACTTATTATATTGATCATATTTCATTGGACTGAACATATATCTGGATCTTTCCTTGTGGGTTATTTCCAGGGTTTTTTTTTACATGCATGAGTAAATGCTTCCAGTATTTAAACATTAGTCAAAACATTTCATTTGGTATAATATCAATTTCTGCAGTTTTGTTGTTTGCCTTAGAACAGAAAAGACTTCTTATTTGCTTATCTTGATCATATGCAATTTCTTGAAAGGTTTAAAAGTCAACCAATTCTTTGGCAGAATAAATCTGTGTATTCCTTGCATCTTCTTTTGATGTTTTCTGTATCATCCAATATTTTCTACATGGAATATTGAAATGGTGTCCCTTGAAGCTTGCTGTTTTTCTTCATTTATTCCACTTGGAGGTATGCTGAGCACCTGGTCCCTTGTTGACTTTCAAAATCCAGGTCTTTGCTCATTTCATCATAGCACTTTATCTTCTTCATTTGCCCTGTGACATGTTCTACTTAGCGCTTCCTTCATCGTATCTTTTCTTCAGTCACTTTATGTCAAGAAAAAGCTTTAGAGTCTCCTAAGACATGCACTTGGATACTTTCTTTCATTCCAGATTTTTAATTGCCTTTTGCTTTCATGTACTGTGTTTCTGATGTCATCCTATAACTTGTCCGATTTGGGGGCGTTAGCATTGATTATGTCAAATCTGTTCTGAAGAGTTTCTCTAAAATCAGGTGGGATACACTCGTTTGTAATTTGTAGGTGGATTTTCATTTTTCAAGTTCAACCTCTCCTTACATAGTTGATGCCTCACCTTGTTTTTATGATGATATTGAGCCACTCCACCATTTCTTCACACTGATGCAGCCAATTTTATTCATGTGTAAACTATCGGGCAAGGCTCATGCACTCAGTTTCCACTGATGTTGTTGAAAAAAGAGAATTTGGATTAAGGAAGTCATTGTTCTTGAAAAAATTTAGCATGAGGTTCTTCAGTTGCATTCGCATCACAAGATCACATTATTTAATTATTGATGCTTCTTATTTCCTTGCAACTTTCCTATTCCAATCGTAATTAATTACTGATGCATTTAAATTACTTTCATAGAGATGTTTATAAAATTCTTCAATTTCTTCATCCGTGTTTTTTTTGATAGGTTTTAATTTTTCTATGATTCATATGTCATTTATTCCATGTTCATATTACATTGAATATTTGAAATATTTGCATGATGGTGGAATATATGAAATATGAATCTAGGAAAATAGGAAGAAAGACATATTCAAGGGGATTCCTTCCCCCTCAAATGTAATTTGTTTTCTAAGCTATGTATTTACTTCCTTTTTTTTTACAAAAATAACTTATCATCTTCAAAGTACTCTCCATCACACTTAATATATTTCTCAAATCTGTGATTCCATTTTGGAAACACATTTTTCAAACTCACCTGTTTGGATGGTTGAAAACACCTCCCTCATTTTTTTCTTCACCTCTTTTATGTCATCAAATCACTGTCCTTCCATTTCCTACTTCATTAGTGCAACAACAAAAAGTCCCAAAGAACAAGGTCAGGCAAGTGAATTAGGTGTGTAGGGCAAGAGTGGCATTCTGCTTTTAGCTCAAACATGGTATACTGAGATGGCTGCATGACCAGGTGCATTGCTTGGGTGGCAAAACCAGTCCCTGGCCTGCCAAAAATCATGCCTTTTTTATCACATACTCTTATCTGCAGTCTGAACTCATGGAGCAAAATCCAATACATTATCACTGCTCACATCAAACCAGGAAGACAAATGAGGCTCATCTTGGTCTTTGATTTCATTTGATGGACTTTTGGGGGACAAGGTGACAATGGCATCTTCCATTGGATTGATTGTTGTTTACTTAGGCTCTATTCACGTTTGCTTTAAGTTTTGTAAGAATAGCAGTGTATCTCTTCACTAGTAAATGCCCCTGGGAAAACGTCTGAATTGTTTTGGAGCTGTTTTTGGAAAACACAGCATGTTTCCAGCCGTTGTTCTTTTTCCAAATCAGAACCAAGGCACCAATTTCACAGTGACCCTTCTCATTCCCAAGTCTTTCATTAAAACTTTTTGAAGCAAACTCCAAAGTAGCCCAAATAGCTTCTTCATCTCTTCAAATGTTCATTGTCCATCTTTGAGCAAAGTGCTTGAATTTTGTCAGCATTTTCTCCATTTGAAAATCTGACAGGTGTTGGAACAAACTTTGTCATTAACTGACATCCCATCTTTTTGGAAATAAGAAATCCACTTATACACTTGAGTTTTTCCTATAGTGCTTCCCTTGCAATCTGTGTTCAACATCACAACAGTTTCTACGTCACTTTTCCCAAGCAGAATTAAATTTCATAGCTGCACCTGTTCTCTTAAATTGGCTATCCTAAAAATGAGGTTCCAGTGAAATTTCATTTATGAAAAAAATAACTGTGACCAAAGAGAAGCGACCCAGACAAGGCCACTGGAATTAACTAAGGATGCATTAACTCCAAGAGAGTTGCTGGATGTTCTTCTAGTGGGGAAATTGTGTATGATGAAAGCTTTGCCCAGTGGATTTCCCTGTCTTGGTGTGTGTGCCCCTTCTTTATATGCATATATGCATATATCTACATTGTATGTGTATATATAGACCTAATTATCTGTTTATAAACATGTATTTATCTTTTAAAAATTTCACCAAAAATTCTACTGTATTTCCATTCTATTTTCCCCAAACTTCTTGAAGGCACTACATATATATAGATATGCACAAACACACACACACACATATATATATATAACATTGATGAAATGTTTATCTAATTGCATGAGTAATTTTTAAGATTTTTTAAATTTTTAGAATATTTATTTCATGGTTATTACTTTTATCCCTTTTATGTTGATATAGTTATATTTGGGAACTTACAGAGGCCCGCTACATTTTCCAAGCAACATTATGAATGTATTCATAATTTTTCTAATGAAATTGAAATGTATTACTCACTGAATTTACATTTCAAGCTTCATTAACTAAAAGTGAATTCAGACTAAAATAATGATTGAATAGACAGATCAATTTTGAAAGGCAACATCACTAATTCATACCTAATGGGTAGTAAAGCAAGAATTAGTTCCATTGTTAAATCATTAAAAGATAATTAATTTTGATGCTTTTGCAAGCACAATATTAATTTACACATCAGAAATCTGTTCGTTATTCCTCTATAGGTTTTCAACATATTATAGTATATATATATACAAGAACATATCTTGTATTGGATATGTATATGTCTGTATCTTGCTACACTTTAAGGTTGAGGTTCTTATAGAGATCGACCAACATAACATCCTTCAAAAATCCCACATATGTGTAGAGTATGCTGGTGGTGCACGGGCATCCATTTGGCTTGCCTCCTCATGGTGAGTGCTTTGAAATCACCAGAAGCTCCACAAGAGAATGAATAAGCTTTCTCCTCTTGTAATCAGTTCAATTCCAAAATCCATAGGGAGTTTCCTCTGAGTCGGAATGGGCATAATTGCAGGGATATATATATATATATATATATATATATATATATATAGAGAGAGAGAGAGAGAGAGAGAGAGAGAGAGAAGTTAAATTAACTTGTTTTGTTGTTACATGTTGCCCAGTCCCTTTCAAGGTACATCCACATTAAATAAAACAGAGGAAACTACCCAGTACTTCTGTATCTTTGCAGCTATTCTTAGGTTATATACATTAGGTTTGTATTCCTAAATGAAAATTATAAATTGTTGTCTGTCATATAAAAAGATATTTCCATGTCTTTTAAAATTGCAATTAACATTGCACATAAGTATATTATGAGCTCTATGCTAAATGGTATCTAAAACCATCTTGAAAAACAATGCATTTTGAATTTGGGATTATTAGAAATAAATCCCATAGTTAAACTACAAAAGAGAGAAATGAAAATGTAGTGTAAGTAGAAGAATTGTTTTTCTTCAAACTTAATTTTTACTTACATTTGAAAATAAAAGCAATTATACAATTTGTTTTAAATGCCAAATTTTAATGTTTCTGTATTTCATTTAATATATAATGTTTTAGATGCTGTCTAAATTATTTCCATTCACTGTGGCACTGTACCGACAAAATAAAATATTGGCTAGTACATGCCATCTTTGTAATTGTTGCCATGTTCAATTCCATAGTTGCAGCTGTAAAATCAAGCTATCCCATTGTCTTCTTTCCTTTGACCCTCTATTAAGTTGAGGCCAAAGGAACTGAAATCAAGCCGAGAACCAAATATGGCCTTGGTTATTTTCCATCTGGATTCTAAGAATAAATTTAATTCATTGAACATTAATTACAGAATACTTGATGAGCTGTAGGATGACATCAAGAGCATCATACATGAGGAAAGCAAATATCATTAAAAAGACAGGAAAAAATCAAACTCTATAACTTGCTATTCATGTTAGAACAGACTTTCTCACTTGTTATTCATTCATAGAGTCACTAAGGCAAATGAAAGACATGATGAAAGAAATTAGCTGGACATAAATTGTCAAAAGACAGCTCAAGAAAACCAATTATATCATGAAATGTACAAAGACCTAGAGTTAGCAATCAAAAAGGAAAACCAGCATCAGTATATTTAAATCGAAAGGACTCAAGAAAAATATGCAAATCCAGAGTTTCACTCTGAAAAGATTCTTTGGGAAAAATATTGAGTGATATAGGCAGTACCCAAAGAAGATGGAAAAAGAAAATGCATGGAGTCACTGTACCAAAGAGAGCTAATACCACATCATTTCAGGTGGTGCCTTGTGAGCAGAAATCAAGGATAGTGAATGAAAAAATTCCAGCTGCATTGAAAACAATGCTCCACTTATCATTGGAATAGCAATTGAAAACAACTTTCCAGTGATGCCCCCCCCCAAAAAAATAAACAAGCAGACAAACAAACAATTCTCAACTAGTCATTGGAGCAGCAATTGGAATGTTTCAACTAGGTGATGAATGTCAGGAAGCATTTGTCTATGTCAGGAAATTTGGAACAGCTACCTGACTGGAAGAGGTTCATATTTACACCAATATAAAGAAAGATGACCCAACAGAATAATCAAATTAAAGAACAATAGCATGGATATTATATGCAAGTGAAATTTGCTGAAGATAATTCAACAACAGTTGTAGTGATCTATTGAAAGGTTGCTGACACAAAGTCAGGCCAGATTTAAGTAATGTCAGAAGGATCTTGGTGAAAGCAGAGGCTACTAGAAAGATGTATACAGGTGCTTTATTAAGTGCATCATCTTCATACATCTGTATGTAGCAGAGAATCTGGATATATAAAGGAGAATTTGAATAAGAGGAATTCTTATTAACAATGTGTGGTATGCAGATGATACAACCTGGCTTTCTGAAAGGAGGAATTGAAGCACTTGCTGCTGAAGGTCAAGATTATAGTCTTCAGTATCGATTGAAATTTAATATAAAGAAAGTTCAAGTGGCAAAATCATGAAAAATGAGTGATGTTTTCAATAATTTCATCTTATTTGGATCCACAATCAATGCTCATAAAGGCAGCAGTAAGAAAATAAAACAAAGCATTACATGAGTAAATCTGTTTTTCAAGACCCTTTTGCATAGTAAAGGGCAAGGGTTTTAACTTTGAATACTAAATTGGGCCATACTCAACACATTTGTGATAGTTACATAATCCTGTGTCAATTTGGGACTCTAGAGGATTACGAGTGAAGGGGTGATCTGTCAATCAGATCACAGCCAATGAGGCCTCTGGGTTGCCATGGCCTTCTCCTGAGAATTCTGGGAATTCCTTACTCCTCCTTGGAGTTGAGAGACACTCTCTCTACTCACTCCCTGAGCAATATCTCTCATTCTGACAAGAAGCCACATGAAGATACCCTGATTTAGCCAAAGACCTCTAGTACCAGAGAAGACATTGTAAGATCCCTGCCAATGCTGATGTGCGTATAACACTACTGGATTAGTAACACTTCCCATCCTTTGACCTGTGATCCTCCTGCATTAAGCATCATTGCATGTGCCCCTGCTTCTTAAGAGAAAGGTATAGACTGGTGTCAGATATATGAGCTAATATCGGACTTATGGACTTGCTCTGGATTGAGCTGGGATATTGTCTTAATATTCAAATGCTTTTTTATATGCAATTCTTTCCTATACATATATGAGAGTATACGGATTTGATTCTGTAGAATTCTCAGACTAATATACTATGGTATTGGCCTTTGCTTCAAACACATGTGAAAACTGGACATTGATTAATGATAAGCAATGAAGAATCAACACAGTTGAATTGTGGAGCTTTCTCTCAGAAGAAGGATGCCCAGAGTGCTCTTTAGTGACAAAGATGAAGAGTTTCATTTCACATATATTTTTAACAGCAATAATTTTTTGTTTAAAATATGTCAATCTAGGAAAGCTCATTTTACATGAGTTTCCACTAATTATTAGAAAGAGGAAAATAAAACCAAAAACGAAACCTCTGTAGGAAAAATACACAAGAAACATTTCTACATGAAAAACAGTGAACAGTCTCAGCATCTGAACATCCAACTCTTAGTCTCAATCCCGTCTCTCCTAATGCACACCATTATCGACCTTGAGATGTGATTTGTTCTTGTCATTCTTCACTGAGTAGATGAAGTATGTTAAGGTGTCTTTTTCATTCACTGGAATAGACCTGAAGTGGCAAGAAACTATTTCAACAAGTTGTGCTTTATTAAGTCCTGGTCTGGTTGGTAGCTTGAAGTGTCTTTTGTATCTCCTCAGAGTATTTACTTGTATTTGGTATAAATCAACCTCTGGAGTATCAATATCTTGAACAGGTGAATCACCTCCATCATCATCACTTTCCTTTCTCTTCTTTCGGTTCCAAACACTCTGAATTAAGGTTTTATGATAATCACAAATGTAAAGATGTCTTGCGCTCTTGTCCAGCTCGATCTTCACCTTCTTCTGTGAGATGCTCTTCTGGATTCGCTTGCTGAAGCTGGCGTTGCACTTGTTGTCAAGAGAAACCAGTCACGGAAGAAGGATATCTTGTTTGGTAAAGTAGAACTTCAACCCAAAGGAGGAATGCCCTTAAGGAGATGGATTTACACAGTGCCTGCACCAGTGCACTCAAACATGGGAACAAACATGGGAACAAATGTGAGGGTGGTGCAGGGCTGTGCTATGTTTTGTACTTTCTGCATAAATTTGTTGTGGATTGGAACTGACTCAATTGCAGATGACATCAAATAGCATGATTTTATTGTAGGTAAAGAAAAAAGATCTTTGTAATTTCAGTAAGGTGGAAGTACACACAGAAATGCACACAAGTTAGAAACAGCAAATATAAATACTAGTGCTGAAAAATTGTTTAATATTATTACTAGCAAACATTTATCTATAAGTAGATGCATAGGTAGATATGTTAGTGCAACAGGCTGTGGAAAGCGAACTGGGATATAACCACAGATACAAATAGGCTTGGCAGAGGCTATATCTAGATATGCATTAGTATGCTAAGGAAATATAACCATGTATGCAATAAGACAAAAAGGAGCAGAGGTATGGAACTTTTTAACCTTTACCAGATACCTTATCTAGTGAGTCACGGTCATTTAGGTCTTGGAACCACAGTCCCACATCTCTCTAGACAGCTAAATGGATTTTCATAAGGTATTTCACAAAGGTTTTATTCTACACCCTAATTTGATGAGTACTGAGTGGGATCTTAAAATAAAGTGAGTGGTCATATAAAATGACCAAGATAACTATTGGCTTCTCCCTTAGATAAAAGAAAAGAGAATGAAATCAAAGACTTAAGGATTCGCTATGCAAAGGACTAGTGTATCACATGAACCACTGCTTTCACTAATCTGAAAGCAGAGGTAGATGACACATGCCTGATTCTCCCAGATACTTTCATCCAGACCGTGGAAAATCTTGAACAAAATGGGAGAAAATGTAGAACAGAAAGGAAATTGCAAAAAAAAAACAACACATTTGGCAGTATGGCAGAAGCCAATGGAACACGGGATGATTGCCTCAGACATCCTTTGAATCTGGAATTGATATTATTTCTAGGGACCAACTTGCTGTCAATCAACAGACAGTTCTAAGGAGTGAACTAGACTGAGAAATGGACTGTTCCTAGAACACGTAGCCATAGAAAACCATGCTCAGAAGTCGGGAAGGCTCAGGGAATGAGGACAAATGGACATGGAGATAGCACAGTGGACATGGGAAAAATGCGATTTCAGTGAAAGAGCTGCAACTAATGTGAAATAAAATGTGTATAAAGTTTTGAATCAAAACTAATTTACAGGTAAGCGTTTACCAAAACATTCACACCCAGAGACACAAAATGAACAGAAAAAAAAGAGATTTTACATAGATGATAGAGAGATAGATTGATAGATTGATGATAAAAAGCTTGATAAAAATCACAGATGAAACTGAGTTCTGGTGGTGCAGTGGTTGTGTGCAGGACTGCAGTCCACAAGATTGATGGTTCAAATCCAGCAGCAGCTCTTTAGGAGCATGGCTGGGCATCCTACTCCCACCAGGGCAGTGATGTGAGGGAAAAAAAATCACAGATGAAATCTTGAGAACTAAGATATGCTGACCAAGTCATAGTCTTTTCAATAATTCATTCTGTGTTGAATGAATAATGAAGAGCAAGAAATAACAATGCCTGTTAAGAAAATACTGTCTGGTCTTTCACCATCCCCATAATCAGTGATATATTTGTTTCACTCATTGTCCATGGTACATTTACTATTCTTTACAAACACCATAAATATAGGCATCACTTTTTACCATCCTTGTTTATTGTCCAGTTTCCTCACAATTGGGTAAAAAATATCAGAGGGATATTTCTATAATTTTAAAGGGACTTTTAGGGTTGACTTGCTCATTGCAATTTTCTTTTATTTCTTGACAGCTGTTCCCATGAACATTGAATTGTTTCAAGGAAAATGAAAAACTTGAAAACTTCTCCTTTTATGATTAGGTTGTATACTGGGCCTGTTGTAAGGATTTTTGTTTCTTTCTCTTAAGTATAAAGCATTTTGAAGGCTGTAGCTTTTTGTCTTCATCAGAAATTACTTCAAATATTCTTCATTAAAAAAAAAGGTATTGTGCCATCTGAATATTGCTGGTAATTAACTGATCTCCTTCAGATATTCACAGAGTTCAGCTTCTCAGATTATTGCTAAAGATAAATGTTGAAAAGGAGATGGCAAGTGAATATCCTGAACAACAATAGATCTACTATTAAAGGAAACTATTTTGAGGGCAGGTGATATAAAAAGCGGTTAGTTGTGCAGTTCCTACCTGCTTCAAGCAGATGATACGGGAGGGCTGGAACTTGAGGAATAATATTCAATAATCATGAGGTTTCAAGTATAGGACAAAGTTTAAAGATACAATATGCATTTCAGTATAGGAGCTACTTGTACAAATATAATATATTCCAAGTTTTATTGAGGCTTAAGAGCCTTGGTGGCATAGTGGCTAAGAATTGGTTCACAGTTCCATACCAGCAGCCCCCAGCCCCCAAGCCCTCCTCAGGAATAAGTTGGGGCGACTGACTTTCATAGAGTTACAATCTCAGGAAGAGAAGTTCTAGAGTTATTATAGATTGGCAGGCACCTGATAGCAGTGAGTTTTCTTTGGTTCACATTAACTGAGGTTATTCAATGAATGGTATTAATTGGTAAAAAGAAAATAGTAAACTAAATTCTACAAGTTTCTATTTATATAGCCACACCTATTATATGCACATATTCTTACTTTTTCATTATTCAATTATGTACACTAAAAATATCTTATGAAATCACTATAACATATGAGAATTATGTAAAAATAAATAGTATAAGGATAAAGATTGCTCAAATCAATTTTCTATTTACAACATTTTACATATATCAGTTGTTAGCTGACATGTAAAGAAACCAGATATTAATAAATTATTTCTACTTGAGTGACCTGTCTTTATATTTTCCTTGCCTCCTAGTTCTTTACTCTATTTCCTTTTACATCTGTCCTGTCCCTCTATTATGTTTGACCTTCATTCGGCTATCAGTAATTCCTTCTAGCTACATTGCATTAGATCTAACCACACCAGGTGTTTAAGCCATCCTCACCATCAATTTTAGATCTCTTGTTGTTACTTTGTCCCTGAGTTTTCTTGCCCCACTCCCCGCCTTCCCCCCCACTCCCCCACCTCCATGAACCATCAGTTTTCTTGTTTCTTCTCAGGATTTTTCATCTTGTCCCTGTTATATAGATAGACAAGTGGGCTATAAATAGTTCAAGGCCTGTCTGCTGACCCTCATGCATTTTCTAATGGGGTGCCAGACCCAGCCCCTGGGTCAAAAGTGTATTTTCTGGATTTCTTGGGAACTTTGTTGCTAGATTTCCCTTACTTTTCTGTTGCAGTTCCTTCATGTTTCACCCGAGCATGGAGGGAGAGACCTGTCTTTTCTATAGTTATATTTGGAAAAGCTTCCAATGAAGGGATTCATTTTTGGGGCGGGGGGGCATCACTGCCCTCTGGTGGGAGTGGGAGGCCTAGCCTTGCTCCTGGAGAGCTGCTGCTGGATTTGAACTGTCAAACCAGTGGGCCACAGTCCAGCACTCAACCACTATGCTACCGGGGCTCAGCCTCCTGAAGGGGTTCATCTTACAGCACTTTAGCAATTAATGTTTTATTACTTTTCAAAGGTTTTCAGAAGCAATTTAACCCAAATTGATGATAGTTTCCTTCCTCCTAAGCTGTCTTTGGCTGTAAGGTTCCCTGAAACCTGTCCATAATGAGAAAACCTATTGACATTTGAAATACCAGTGACGTAGCTTTCAGCATCACCACCACACCCAAGTCACTAATGGCAATCTTGATTTAGCTTACAGTGATAGAAAGTGTGCAATATACATAATAATGACAAGACAATCAATAATGCATCATATAGAGAATCACACTGTAAGATGTGCAATTGATGTCTTATTTTATTAGCTATTATGTACTTATTCAGAAGATTCAATTATAGAATGGAACCTTTCCGGCATTATGAAGTCCATTGTTTTGAAATCATTTTCATTTGCTTTCTCATCTGGTGTATTATAACTTTTCTAATTCTGAAGAGGCTCTAGGAAATAAAGTCTTTCCTCCATTCAGGATCTTGGCATGATGCCTGATGTGGCCAGTGATAAATATTGCAATGAATTAGTAGTTATGATCATAATTCTCTTGCAACCTGACAACAGCAGCTATGAAGTGATCAGGAAGTAGCTGTCCGTCAGGAACTGATAATAATGTCCTTGATTAGTCAGTATGTCCAGCTGAGAACCTGGAAACTGTCACCAGTTGAGGAGCACCATAACCCATCCATTTACTTGATCGCACCACAAATAGTCATTAAAAGACCCCCCCCCCAAAAAAAAGTGAAAAGAGAGCATAGAGTTGAAAATTACAGCAAAAGTTGAAACTGATTTAAATTTTTTAGGTTTTATCGAATCACAAGTCAGAGCTCCATTGCCTATCATGGAATAGCCAAAAAAATGGACATTGCTTAAGGCTCCACTGGAAAATTGGCAAATATGATTTGTTGAAGCTCTTGTGTTATATAAGAAAATATTCTGTAGTTAATTTTGCAAGGATCTTTAGGGACATCCACATAAAGTTCAGCTCCAGTGCCAAAATCCCAGCTCTCATCTTAACCAAAAATATTGCAGCCATGAGAGTTGATATTTGGATTAACAACAACAATGTCATGTTCTGAAGGTGCTTGATGATAATATAAAATTCTTATATGTGAAAATTAATCCAGATAGCCAAGGCAGTGATGGACACTTTGAAGTCACTGCTTTTGGTGGTAAGTAACCAGCAAATTCCATTTTAAAGTTCAGTTCCATATTGTCAAGTTCAAACACTTTCTGTTCGACTCCAATGCATTTATTGCTAGAAATCTGTTTCAGTGTGATTTCCATCTTTCAGAAGAACATTGTTGCTAAGTCACTTTGAGGCAGTCCCAAAATACATTGACCCGATGGGCAACAGAATGTGCCATTTAGTGTCATTCTTGTTCAGACAACATGTAGTGATTGTTTTGTTTTTGTTTTGTTTTGTTTTTGCGGGCATCAATGCCCTCTGGTGGGAGTAGGAGGCCCTGTCTTGCTTCAGGAGAACTGGTGCTGGATATGAACTGCCAATCCAATGGGTCGCAGTCCTGCACTCAATCACTATACCACGAGGGCTCAGCTCAACATCTAGTGTTCATATTAGTGTATTTAAACATTGATTATTGTACTTATTTTCTAATTTTATGTGCATAAAATATCATAACCATGGCTCTAATTAAAGTTGTGGTGTCAGCAGAACAGCTGATAGGATAACTGTGAGAACCATGATAAAGTTAAAATCATTTCAAAATTTAGATTGTCAGCACTTGTGTGATTTGGTGACTGAATACAGCATAGCTAAGTCCACTTATCAACATTTTTTGAAATTACAGTGTGGTTAAAGCTGATAATGGAAGGTATGAAACCATTAACCATGAAACAAAGAACCCAGACCATAAAAGATGTTGAAAAATTACTGTTAATTTGGAAAAGCCTGAAAGAACTCAATGATGATGGTGTATCTTAGACAATGATATTCAAGATGGCCAAAAGCCTCCACAGCCAACTTATAACTTTGGGAGCGTTAGAACCAATTAGTTCCTATTCCATTGTTTTATATGGGGAAAATATGTTCAAGTGTCAAGATTTTCAGCATTCAAGCATGAATTTGGAACCACAACAGAGGTATGACTGTACTGTCCATTGGTGTTTCCAATGTTTGCATTCCAATCAGCAATAATTATCAATGCATCTTGATTAAATGCATGGGCAATTTCAGACTGAGGACATTGAAGAATTCTCAATATTTAAATCATTATCCTTAGTGATTGGTGCATTAATTTGAATAATATTTGCATCTACTTCATTTTCCTGATGCAGATATATATTTTTCTGTCACAGACAGCTTTGTACATCAAAATAGACATTGATAGGTCCTTTTAAAAGAAGAATGTGATTCCATTCCTCTTGAATCTGTCAAGATTTAAGATTATAATGCAATTGCCTTAAACTGCATGGTTTTTTGTACTGAAAATGACCAATATGTCTGATCCAGTTCACTAAATCCTGTAGTGCCACTTATTTTTTGCATTCCATTTCATTTCTCATGTTTTACACTTTTCTTAGATTCATTCTGTGTATATTTAAAATTCAAATTTTAATTGATATCTACAGTTGTGTCTTCTCATTTTTGAGCTGTGTTCCATTAGCAAATAAAGAATCTAAAGCCTTTACTCCCCCAGGGTTTCTTCCATCCACATCAATCCAGAGAAATCTCTATTGAGAAAGTAGCCTTTCCAGTTATATTTTTCTTTCTCTCGACCTAAAGGCTTCATTTTCTGGTATCATGTTTGAAAATATTTTGCTGTTATTCATGAGGTTTTCAGAATCAGAAAAAACAAATTTGGATGGTATTTATAAGGTTTTCTGTGGCCGGTTCCCCCCATGTGGGCAGTCTTTTCTTTCACTACAGCCTGTTTTTAGCCTGAAAGTTTTGCTGAAACTTGCTCACATGGGATGATCTGCTGGTATTTGAAATATTAGAGACATTGCTTCCAGCATCAGAGCAACACACAAGCCACCACAGTAGACAAACTGAAAGAGAAGTGGCACATGTCAGTGCTCCACAAGAATATTTAAGTCAAGCAACTGGGAAACACATAAAGTTAGCCATCAAAATGGGCATCATTATTTTTATGATAAATTTAAGGATGTAAGTAAAAATAAGTTTAGTATAGCACATTATTTTACAACTCTTTGCTAAACTGCAAAAAAAGTTTTAGTTTCATTAACTTTTTATCAAAAATTCTCTGGTTATTATTTTAAGTTGCTTCATCTTATTTTTTCCTATCAATTATGCAAACCGTCTTTCCAATTAACATGAAAGTTTCTTGAAGCTATTTCTGTATAATCCCATGTATTATAGAGATACTAAATTGATATGTTAGTTTTAGTCAATTATAGGTAAATATTTTTGAATCAACAAATTAAACTTTTAAACATGGTTTTAATTCTTTCTTATGTATGTTTTTCACCATTGAAATATTAGTAAAAATCATTGTATTTTAAAAGCATCTCTATTATTTTTCAAATAAATGTAATAATGAAAAGTTTACTGATACTGAAGACACTTTTAAAAATAAAAAATTTACACTGCCATACTTTAAACTTCATATGGGGATGTTACATGGTTTAATTTAGAAATTTCTATTTAAAATATGATCCTGACAATGGAATATTGATTGTAAGACATTGTATTGTTTTTCCTAAAATAATGTACTCATATAATTTAGATTGAATTATATTACTAAGATTACTAAAATCCTTTATATAAGGATTTCTATATTATCTATTCCAATATGATACATTTAAATTTTTTTCTTTGAATTTTTATTTGATTTGGGTAAGTTAATTCCCAAATAAAGACTCTGAAATTTTAAACAAAACTCCCTTAAATTTGAGTTCTCCAAAATATTTTGAATTAATATAATTAGGAGCATGCGGAGAATTTTGGGGCTTTAAAAATATCTATTTATACATATGGGAACTTAAAGAGACTTGAACAGAGTGATTTTTCTGTAGCTCTCCATTTGTCAAAAATTATCAAGTTGTGTTTTTTAATGTGATCTTGTATCCGTACCTAGATTTTTATTTATGGAGTGAAAAAACTGGAAAGTGAATTCACTATTGTCCCTTTCCCTAGTACTTACAGGCCTTGGCACCCTGATCTGGGTCAGAGCACGCACGTTTTTAAGTCTACCTTAGCTTCCTCTACGTGGGCGTGGCACTGATCGTGACAGGCAAGCCATGGCTATTAAGTGCCAGTAAAAGTACTTTACCAGGGGCCTTGAGTTTTCTTCTACATTCTTGCTCACTCTACTGAGAAAGATATGTCTCGACTGATGAATAATAGCTCTCCTTATGCAGAGAGCAGGCTCACTTCACTTACTGCAAACCCAGGTGCTGTTTTCATTTCCTGTTATGAACTCTCTTCATGCGCAGACATCCTTCTTCGGTTCTTGGAGAAACCACTTTGAGACTTTGGGGAACGTGAGAAACTAACACAAGTGAGAATGAAGCTCTGGATATTCCTTTTTCCATGACTTATAAATAAAATCCTTTGTCTCGGGACCAGGATACGTGTGTCTTCGGATACGATTCAAAATAAAAGGAAAAGAAGAAAGAAATGCTTAATAGGCTGGTTCAATAGATGGCTGGTAGATAAAATTAGTCCCCACTTGTTGGTATTAAGACAAAGTTTCTTTTCTTTTTTCATTCCTACTTAATTTCATACACATTGAATTTACCTGTTCTTCTGAACTTAGGTAACAAAAGCAGAGACCGGAGTTTATTTTCTGGACACATGACATATGATTTATGTAACTCTAGCTTGTATACAAACTCGTTACTAGTTCTGATTTCCTCATTTAAAAAATATCTTTATTTATCCCAACCACTGTTGCCTCCCAGTGATGGCAGGTGAGATTTATATTCACAAATAATAACATTTAGAGTTTCTGAGCATGTTGGCATTTAGTGCCCTACTTTTTATCTATATTTGAGTTATGGGATTGCTATGTATGTTTCTAGAGTCTGTCATTTATTTTTTTAGGCATCACTGCCCTCTGATGTTGGGAGTATGAGGTCCAGCCTTGCTGCTAAATTTGAACCTCCAGCACAATGGGCAGCAGCCCCGGGCACAACCACTACGCCACTGGGGCTCAGTCCCACATCTGTCATATTTAACATTGCTTTCTTCAAATTGGTAGTGCTCTTCTGCATGTCAACCCCTAATGCATTGCTATTGCTTTTAGGTGTCTATTAAGTCAACTCCGACTCACATCAACCCCATGTAAAACAGAAAGAAATACTATCGAGTCTGAGGCTATTCTCCCCAAAGCTGGTGGTTCGAGTTCATTGCTGTAGCCGCAGCAGGGAACGCTTTCCTCTTTTCCTTACCATCTCGTTTGCCAGGCATGCTATTCTTCTGAAGGGAAGAAACATGCACAAATTACATGAGACAAAGCACCTACAAGAAGCATACATGCATTAATTTAAGGAAAAAAGGTTTTTTTAATCCTAGCTTCTTTGCATTCTCTCTTCTGAGTCATATTTAGTTATTTCTAACATAGTACATCATGCCATTTGTAATTCTTAAATGATCACAAGGCATTACTATGTCTTTCCTCTGAAGTTTTTTTTTTTTGGAAGGGAATTTAGTAAATACTCCCTCAAATTTTAAGTTTTAAAAGTTAAAGTCAAACATGAAATATTTCCTGTCTCACCACCTTTTATGTAAGAAATTTAAATAAAATGGTATTTCTTAATGGAGCTTCAGTCTTTAATGGGTAATTAAGTGATTTTCCATTGGAAAAAGAGAAAGAGCAAGCATTATTGAAAAATGAGTAGAGGGTATGCAATGGATGACTGCTATAGAAAGTGCTATGAGTATATATGGAGAAAACTAATGACATTGATGCTGCTTGTCAAGTAGCTAGTGAAAATGCATGTTTGTTTTCTCTGACTGCCAACAGCATACCAGCTCCTCTCTCAGACACAATTAAACATCCAACATTAAGCAACAAATGTCCTAGTGAAACCATGACCTCTAACAGTTACTAAAGGTTTACTAATTGCCTATTATGCCTCTTTGATATACATTATTCCCCCAAACCCTAAGGGACATTAAGAGATTTGTATTAGTATAATTCCAATTTTGAAGATTTTGAAATATTATATACTGAATCATGCCATAGTTAAGTGTGTAGGCTTGACTAACTTTTGACTTGTATGATGTGAAGTTGTTGGAGACCAGGATGTTATTAAACATATGAATTTAATATTTCTTGAGAAATAAATAAATGACAATTATTAAATTTAGTCACATGATTTTAAATGCTGTCATAATTAATAGTCTCCTTGAACTCAGTTTTAAAAGTTGGGTTAGTGAGAAAAACATTGGGTTTTGTATTTGATATAGGATTGGATACATTTATTATAGAATAATATTCTAAATAACTAAGCATGTTTTTTACAAGCTTGTTGATTGGTTTTAAAAAGTTTAGCCTCACACATGATAAATATATTTAATCACTTTTAAACAGAGAACATATTATAGTTTCAATAATATTTCAATATTTTACAATATTCCATACTGTGTGGTAAGACTAATTATTAACACTTTAAATACTTCAAGTCATGAAGAAATAGATATCTCAATTTGACAGTAATGAAACATATGCTTACTGTGAAGTCTGTCAAAATACAGTGTAATTAATATGAACAGATAAACATTTGAAATATTTCAAAATTATGTCAATATTTAGAGACATTTAAAAAGGGTTCAGACATATTGGAATTTTATTCACAAGCATAAAATCTCAACTAATCACAATTCAGTAGTGCTCTGTGATATGGATGTTTGCAATGGCTTTTATCTTCAGCTATACATTTTAAAATACATAGTGGAATTGAGTTAGAAAGTTGTTTACTGTCAATGCCATCCTCCATAAAAACAATTGTTATATGCCTAGGGATTACTGTAAAGTTCTAGTGCACTAAAATGTAAAATGACCCAACTCTTTTTATTGTATTTTCCTCTGAACTTCGTTCATACACAAGATAAACGTCAATGTTATTGGAATTAATAAGTAATAACAGAGGCTTTGCTCTTGATTGCTTTGCTAAGTAAATTCAGAAATTAGCAAGTGAATTCTTTTCTTTTTTTGTGGGCATCACTGCTCTCCGGTGGTGGGAGTCGGAGGCCCAACCCCACTGCTGAAATTGAACCTCCGTCCCAGTGGGCCACAGTCCTGCGCACAACCACTACGCCACCGGGGCTCAGCCCAAATGAATTCTTTTCTTGGGGGAGTCGTCACTGCCCTCTGGAGGGCGTGGGAGCTACCCACCCTTGCTCCCAGACAGCTGCTGCTGGATTTGAACCGCCAAGCCAGTGGGTCGCAGTCCCACACTCAACCACTACACTACTGGGGCTCAGCCAGCAAGTGTATTCTTATTGAGAGCATAATATGATTACTTTGGTAAAAATATAAAATAATCAACTATCAGACCAATAATAAAATGGTGGTGTACTAGAAGCCACTGTGTGGTACGAAGGGCTAAGAACTCAGCAATTCTATTAATTCTATTAATAGAAGGGTGAGAGTGCTTATCCAGAACGTTGTGCCCGCCCAAAAACTCCTTCGAAGGTATGCCTCAAGCTAAGGTGATAATGCTAAAATTACTTGCATTGCCATGAGATCTTGATATAGATACTGAACCTCAAACAGAGAAATAACAAATTAATTAATATCTGTTAAAATAATAATTTATTATGGATGATATTTTTATGATGCTATTATTTGCTGTTGGTGGTGCTAAAATATATTTAACTTTCACTTTTCCTCTATCCACAATTTAGAAAGGAAAATGCTAGCGCAAGTCTTAAGCTATTTAATAATCACGCCATATTCCATTACGCTTATCACTGCCACCACCATTTGGTACAATTAGCTATCCATATGTTACAGTCTATTATTAACTATATTTGATGTAGAAAAAATAATAGGGTGCCTGCCTAAAGTAGAACAAAATGCTTAACCTAAATGCAAAGTTTCAACAATTATCGGGTCTATTGTTCTGGTAGATAATGGATTTTAAATTTAGGTTGAAAGCATGTTTTATTCAGTCTACTTATCTTTTTAATTTGCCACTTACACTCAAAGGAGAATTGTTCCCTAATAGTCTGGAGAGTCTTGGGAGTTCCTTAGTGCATCTTCAATCGGTTGCAATTCAGTTTTTATTTATTTTTATTTGTTCTCTAAGAAGGTCAATCTACTAACTGTAAAGTTGAAAAAATAACTCATGATGCTTATACTATGTGCTCACTCCATTTATATGTAGTCGTTGACAGTATATGTTTTTTCTTCTTAATCATTTTGTGTCCTATACTATGCAGCCTATTGCTATGAATGTGAGTGTATTCAAATATACGCTTATGTATAAATATTTGTGTTTATTTTTATTTATGTATACATTTAAAATATTTCAAATTAATGTTTCATTGTCTATTGTGGTAATGTATAGTGTCATTGATAAATGCAATTCACATATTTTTGCATGTACCATGACTCACTTTTCCATACTCCCTTTAATAAAAAGAGAAATTCAAAGTTACAAGTGAATTTTAAAAGTATACTCTAACCACATGGAATTATAATCCATTTGAGTTTAATAACTAGTTTTCTAAATACCAAGTGTTTACAGCTTAGTGATTAATAAATAAATCAACAGTTCACTATGGTGGTCTTCTTAAAATTAGTATAGATATAATTTTTATTTGCATTTTAAGCAATTGGAAGAAAAAGGTAAACGGTGGGGGAGAGAGAAATAAAGAAGAAAAGCATGCACACCTTGTGTGCATGGGTGTACACATATACACACAGAAATACATACACACAAGCACACCTGCAATAGCTCATTGCCATAGAGTTGGTTACAACTTACCACAGCAACACAGATGGAGGAAACTTCCTGTTTGGATTTCCAAAGCTATATAATTTTATGGGAGCGAAATATTTATGAGAGCAAAAAGCCTCACTTTTTCCCATGTGTGGGTTCAAATTCTGATCTTGAGTTTTGCAACCTAACTCCTGTAACTCTCTCTCTCCCCACATCTCTTCTAAGTCTCTCTCTCTCTCTCTTTCTTTCTTTTTTTTTTTTTTTTTGCAATATTGGGTCTTATTTTGGTGCAGTGAATATACTTTGTTCTTAGTTTTTAGGTCTTTATCTCAATATTTGAAAATACTTTATCATATTTTACTATGTATGTTGAAAAGGTCTTTTATGTTAAATTGATCTGTCTTCTTTGTGTTAGTATGGGTTGACAGGAGAAACAGATTCATGGACACTAATGTGTATAAGATAAGACTTTGTATAAAAGAGTAATTGTATATTGAGAAATCATCCGAGCCCAGCCCAGATCAATTGGATAAATCCAAGATTAGCCCATATATCCCATAGTAGTTCATAAAATCCTTTTTAGACTCATGCTGCACATGCAATTATGCTGAATCCAGGAAGATCACCTGACAGTGCGAAGAGAGTCTTGTGGATCAAGTGTACGTGGAAGCGTCTCAATGCTTCTGTGGGTCTTCACGTGTCTCTTCCAGCTCTCGGAGTGTCACAAGCAGAGGAAACGGCAGGCAGAGAGACTGGGTCTAGCCTGCAGTGTGGTATTTATCATCGTTGCACCTTGTGGCAGTCATGTGTTTATGTTAATGTTATGATTGAAATGTAGGGGTGGAATCTAGCCTGTTAATCTGGAGATAGCCATTGAGTAGCCGATTAGGCCTCTATGTGACTTTCACCTGAGACTTCAGGGAAATCTCACGATGTTTCCCTCGTGAAGATGAGGAGCTATCTTCCCCAGTTGTTGGGAGTTAGTTTGAAAGATGATTAATCACAGACAAGACAATCTGGCACCGTTCGAGGAGGTTGAAGTAACTGGTGGCGAGACCACATGGATTTGCCCTGATGGAGCCGGACCTCTGAGGCTGGGGCAGCCACATGGAGGCCTCTGCTGGCGATGAGTTGCTTCTGCTACCACGGGATGCTGTTGATGGACCCTGAGCCCTGGAAGCGAGGAGCCATGGGGTGACCCCTGTTGGTGCCGGGACTCTGCACCCACTGACCTGTGACTTTGTGAGTTAGAAGGAGACATTATGGACTGATTTTGGGCATATGGGTTAATATCAGACTTGTGACTTTGAGTTGGACTGGGCTGGGATGTTTTAACAATGTCGTGTTCCTCTTGAATATAAACCCATTCCTTATATTCATATGCGTGTCTTTGAAATTTGTTCCTCTAGTCTACCCGGACTAGCACAAACCTCCAAATGTGGTTATCATGCTAACTGACAGTCTACACTCCACCTCATCAGTATATGTGACAGAGGATTATGCAACAGCCACATTGTTGTTGCTATGTGCACCAAGTTGGGTCTGATTCATTAAGGCTCCAGGCAAAGCAGAACAAAACAGTGTTTGGTTATCCTCACAAGGGTTGTTTTATGTGAGCTCATGGTAGTCATTCTGTCAGTTCCCCTGCAGTTTGCACTTCTTGATGAGGCTGTCTACTCTTGGAAAGAGGCACAGTCTCAGAAACCCAGTGTCCTACCAGGTCATTGCAGGTCAGCATGGACCTGGTCACTGGGAAGTTTTCATTACTACGCATATGATTATTAGACTAGCTATAACTAAAAAAACTACATAGCAATGTAGATGATGAGCTTCTTTCTTTCTTATTTTGGATATACCACATGGATAGACCAATCCATGGAGTTAGACAACAGACTGCTAAAGTGCAAGGCCAATAAAAAAGTGAATGACTTTCAAAGAGAAGGTCCAGGCTGGATCTTTCCATGATTGGGAGACATTTTATGGCCCCTCCAGCTTCTTTAGTTTGGAATTTGGGGTTAGATTATCTAAATATATTGTTTCTAGAAATGAGTCCCCCTCTTTTTCTTCTAGATTTTGAAGTTGTTGAAGTATAGTTTTCCACAAAATGTTTGTCACATTTTTATGTTTCTGCTATCACCCAACTCATTTCTTATTTTGATTATGTATATTATTTTTATTATTAAATCACCATTTTCCTCTTTCACATTTAGCAATAATGTATTGATTTTATTGATATGCTGGAAGATATCACCGGTGCTCAAACTTTTTAAACAGGGGGCCAGTTCACTATCCTTCAGGCCATTTTAGGGCCAGACTCTAGTTAAAAACAAACAAACAAACAAACAAATACAACCAACAACAACAACCAAAAAGCCTTGAACAAATTAACCACAGGCCCGGTGAGTTGGCTGCTAAGCAGGACAGAGAGTGGCAGCAAAAACACCGGCAGCTGGATCAGTGTCCTCGGTGAGTGGCATGTGGCTCAAAAAAAGTTTGAGGACCCCTGGATTAAACCTTTAATGTTCTTGATTCTTTCTTTCTATTGTTTTGCTGTTTTCCATTCCATCTAGTTCTCCTCTAATCATTACTAATTCCTTTATTCTGGTCATTATGGACTACTTTGGCTGATTTTTTTTTTTCTGAATTGAGTTCAAGGGTAAAATATTGATTCTGGACTTTTTGAAGTAGGAATGTATTGTTATGCATTTTCTTTGCACTGCTTTTTTCTATGTCCAAACATTTTCTGTGTTTTATTCTTATTTCATTCTAGGATTATTTTAAATTACTTTAAAATAACATCTACTACCTATTTTTTTAAAGTGTTGCTTTATTCATATGCAGTTGCTACCCTCTTTCTTCTTTTTATTATGCTTTGAGTTGCTAGTCAATGGCTAGAACCCACCAGCAACACAGCAAGGGAAACATGCGACTTCATGCTTCAGTAAAGGCATATCGCATTGAAAAGATAAAAGGACAGTTCAATTTCCTCCTGTTGGGTCCATTGGAGTCATAATTAGCTCACTAACAGTGAAATATTTTTTGTTTTAAATGTTATACATAACATTATGGTCAGAGATAATGCTTGTGTTAGTCCGGGTAGGCTAGGGGAACAAATTTCATAGACACACATATGGATATAAGGAAAGGGTTTGTATACAAAGGAATGGAACACTGAGAAAGCATCCCAACCCAGTCCAGTTCAAAGTCATAAGTCCAATATTAGCACATATGCCTGATACCAGTCTATAATGTCTCTTTCTGACTCAGGAAGTCACAAGTCAGTGGGTTCAGAGTCCTGGCTCTGGAAGAGGTCTCCCTATGGCTCCACGCTTCCAGGGCTAGGGTTCATCAATAGCATCCAGTGGTGGCAGAAGCAACTCATCACTGGCAGGGGTCTCCACGTAGCTTCTCTACCTTTAGAAGTCTTGCTCCATCAGGGACAAGCAATGTGGTTTCTCTGCCTCCTTAGAGGGTGCCATCTTGTCTTGTCCGCAATTCATTCTCTGAGAATAACTCCCACCAACCTGGGAGATAAATTCTCATCTTCACAATGGAAATATTGCGAGATTTCCCAGAAATCTCAGGAGAAAGTCATGCCCATATAGAGGCCTCATTGGCTACTCAATGGCTATCTCCAGGTTAACAGGCTAGACTCGACTCCTACATTTCAATCATAAAATTAACATAAGCACATGACTGCCAAAATGCTATATATGTTACTTTGATACTTTTGAATTTATTGAGATGTAATTATTATTACTGCTTAAAATATGGTTTATTTTGGAGAAAGATCCAGCTGCATTGGGGAAGATTGCTTTTGGAGTTGCTGTTGGAAGGAGTGTTTTGTATGTGTCTATGATTGTGGTATTTAGGTTGTGTATATGTTTGTTGACTTTCTCCAAAGTTGTTCTGCACTTCATCAAATGTGATGTGCTAAATTATCTATTACTGTGAAGCTGTCTATTTTCACTTTGAATATCATTAGAGTTTATTTTATGTAATTCAGAGTTCCATCACATGTCAGTAAATGATTTTTCTGATGTTACCTATTGCTGCATTGACCCATTAATCACTTTGTAGTACCTTTCTTTGTCTCTTATAGTAGCATTTCATATAGCGTATTCTATCATTTATCACTGAGGGCATGCCTGATTTCTTTTTAGCAGTTTGTCATGTTTATTTCATCCTTTGATATCTAAGATATTTATCTTTATGTGATATGATATGCTACTCTCTTCTCTTGACTGTTGTATAAAAAGCACTTACTTTTAGTGTGAATATTGATCTGTAAGCATTCACTATTGCTAGTTGGAAATGTTATATGTCTGTATGTGTGTGGTGTTGACAAGTTTTTCTGTATAATTTTCTGTACTGAGTTATTTAAATTAATTTACTTTTATTTTCCTTAACTTTGTTGATTTTGTATTTTCTGAGTCTATGTATACATGTGTGCATGTTACTATTTATATATATGGTAAGTAGTTTGTTAATTTAAAGCGTTTAACTTTGTTTATATCACTTTAAAATATTCTTTATATGAAAATTAAAGCAACTTGATAGTGTGTAAAAGGAATGTAAGAGTCTATCTGATCTTTTCTGTCTTCCCAATTGCCATGCGGCAGAGGTGAGACATGTCTCTTTCCTCTCGTCTTTTTCTTCTTATTATTTTTTGACCATTTTATTGAAGGCTCATACAACTCATCACAAACTGTACCTACATCCCTTGTATGCAAAGCACACCTGTACATTTGCTGCCACCATCCTTCTCAACGCATTTTCTTTCTACTTAAGCCCTTCGTATTAGCTCCTCCTTTTCCCACTCCCTCCCCATTACCCCCTCACGGGCCCTTAATAATTTAAGAATTATTATTATTTTGTCTTATTGCACACTCTATGAAGTCTCACTCTACCTGTTTCTCTATTGTCAGCACCCCAGGGAGGTGGTTATATGGGGATCTTTATAATTGAGACCCCCTTTCTTTTCCACATTCATTCCACCTTCCTACTATTTCCCATCTTACTACTGGTTTTAAAGGGATCTTTTCTCCTGGATTCCACACGTTTTCGGTTCTTATCTATACCAGTGTACATCCTCTCATCTAACCAGATTTGTAAGGTAGAATTCAGATCATGATAATGGGATGGAGGAAACATTTAGGAACCAGAGTAAAACTGCTTATTTCATACTTGCTACACTGTACCCTGGATATTTCGTTTACTCCCCATGACCCCTATGTAAGGGGATGTCACTTCCCCTGCAGATGGACTCTGGATCACTAATCTGTGCACCCCCTCATCTACAATGATATAGCTTTTAGTTCTTTGATGGCTGATACCTGATGCTTTCAACATCTCATGATCACACAAGGTCATTTGCTTCTTCTATGTGGCCTTTGTTCCTTCTCAGCTAGATGGACACTTGTTTACCTTCAAGTCCTTAAGACTCCAGGTGCTATATCCTTTTATAGGCAGGAACTATAAGCTAGCTTCATCACATTTGCTTATGCACACATGTGTTTCTTTGGCGATCATATCAGAAAGATTGGCATGCAATGATATGACTTTTGTTCTTTGATGACTGCTCATTCCAGTGAACCTCATGATCACACAGGCTGGTGTGCTTTTTCCATATGGAGTTTATTGCTTCTGAGCCAGATGACTGCTTGTTTACTTTCAAGCCTTTAAGATCCCAGATCTATACCTTTGCTAGCTGGGCACCATCAGCTTCTTTCACCATTTGTCTTCAGTGATTGTGCACACATTTGTCTTCAGTGATTGTGTCAGGGAGATGATAATCAAGGAATACCATCTTAAAAGAACAAAATGTTCTTGTATTGCAGAAGTACTTGAGTGGAGGTCCAATGTCCACCTAATGCCTTAATGCTAACCCTAAAAGGACATGCACTTAGATCTATTTCCTAGTCATGATATATTTATATATTAATTTGTATTTATGCCTGTATTTAGACCTCTGTAGATGTCCTTGTCCTCCCAGTTCCTTCCTCTATTTCCTTTTGCCTCACTGTCATACTCAGCCTTCATTTGGGTTTCAGTATTTCTCTCAGTTATATTACTCTTCATTGATCCCTATCAGGACTTTTACATCCACCTTGCCACTGATTTTGGAACACTGTTGTTCCCTTACACTGGGATGGACAACACCGCCTCCTTTTCCCCACCTCTCCATCTCCCATGCCCTCCCCAAACCATCAATCCCATTTTTTTCCTCCTTTAGATTGTTCATCCAGCCTATCTTATCTAGGTAGACTTGCATAGATAATAATATATACAGAAAAACAAGGCATCCCAAGAGAAAATGACAAAAGAACAGAGGAGGATGACAATAGCGAGAACAAAATGATGTCCAGAAAACTATATAAATAAGTAAAAAAATAATAATAACAAAAGAAAAACCTGAATATAGTGCAATATTCATTGACCTCCAGTTGTGTCCGCCTGTTGAATCCAATGGGGGGCCACATCATGACCCCAAATTATATCCTTAGCATTCCCTCAGGAACTCCATGCTCTATGCCTCTTGCTGCTCTGCCACATGCCCTTGTCTTGGTGTGGTGGAATCAGACAGGATGCATTCCCAACCCTGCTTCTGCAGTGCTGTCCCCATAGGGCCTTGGGTCAGTGAGGGACATCATGTTTCATAGTGGGGCTGGCCATATGGTCTTCTCTGTGCAATGGCTGTTCTGAGTCTGTTCTGATCGTCCCTAAGGCTCAGTGGCCCAGGATATGCTACACACTCTTCCTTTCCTTTCTTCTTTATTCTAACACCAACCATTCCTCCCATGATAGTCTATCATAATGCTTGACTCAGAAACTCATTGTATTGCCCACACTGCCCTCATGGATGGGTAATCACAATTGAGGGAGTTTGTTAGGGGAGGCGACAGGTCAACACAATGTGATTCATAAACCACAAGGGTACTGTCATGGTTACATTGCAAAACATTTATTTAGCAAGTAGCTAAGTAGGTATCCAGTCTTCGAACTCTCAGACAAGTGGTCCCTTGTCCTCTATCTCAGGGGTCAGGTCGCCAGCCTACTGCTCTGTCTCATGGCCTCAATCTCAGCACTGCCCCTCTCTACAGTCTCTGGTATCCTTCCCTCAACCTTTGGGCTGAGTCCTTTCCTCTGTCCACGAGCTCCATGCTCCAGTCTTTGGTGTCTCTGCTCTAGACCAGTGTCATTTGAGACAATGATCTCAACATGCTCCTTTTGCAGAGGTCCTGGGATTTACCTCTGTGTTCTTGCTTCTGAGGTAGTTCTTAAACAGAAGAATGACTTTAATGGAGGTGTACGCACAGTAGCTCTCAGCCCCAAAGAAATTATAAGTTAGTACACTCTCTATGAGCCAGGACTGATTTGATTACATTGAGTTTTAGTTTTGGATTGAGTAAAGTCTACTAAAGATTCATCCTACTTTAATCTCCTAATAGAGGACTCCCTCCAAAATGCGAGTATTGCTAGATTTCAGAATTTTAATGCATTACATAAGAATTATGCCTAAAAGAGGTCATATTAATTTACTTTCATTCAGATATTAGATTATTCATCTGATCCATTAAGGTGCTACTTTATTTATTGATTATATATTTGTCTTATTCATCCTAATTTTTTGCTCTGCTTTTGTTTGATGTATCAGGAAAGAGTGTGTGCACTGTGCTGTTTGATGATCTGCAAGCATGACATTGCTCACAACCTGTCTCCAGGTCATTATGTACAATATTTATAATTATTTATAATTATATTTATAATATATTTATAATAGGACAGAGCTTTTGAAATTTCTTAGACATAACCAGAACTCTGCTGGATTGAATTAGAGATTTGAATGGTAAAACTCTAGTCTTGGGGAACAGCTAAAACAATTGACATAGAGTGATTTCTACAGATAACATTCTGAACCTTAGTTTGATGTGAAGTATTTTGGGACTTTAAAATTTACTACTGACCATGTAAAATAAAACTATTGGCCTCTTCATTCCAAGTAAAGGACAGTACAGAAAGCTAAAGCCTCATGAAGGCAATTAGCCTACCAGATCAAAGAACCATTTAAACTATGGTCACTTTTAGCAGGAAACTCAAATAGCTAAACGAGCCTGGCTATGATTACCTAGTGCTCCGATCAGAAAATCCATTCCAAGATCCTACTTGGAATATCTGAAAAATATACAGGAGAACTAAAATTCTTTTGAAAAAATACAGACTTACTGTTTGATAATGAATAAAGATACTATTTGACAAAGTCATTCTTCTAAATTGGAACTGCAGGCAATCACAGAAGCTCACTCTCAAACAGGTCATAAACCACCTCCCAAATTAACAACTTGAGTTATGTACTTCACTGATAGGAGGGCAAAAAGGTACAGGTTCTCCCAATGCAAAGACAAGAACATGAGGAGGTACTAGGCAACCAGGACCCTGAAAGCAGGGGACATTAATAAAATGGAGGGTGCTAACACATTGAGGAGACTGCAAACAATATCATGGAATAATCTCTGTGTAAACTATTGAAAGACGGTGTTTTCCTCTGCTGCCCACAACGTTTCTAGCAGATATATCTAATTGCAGTGCACCTAAAGTCAACCTGACTGAGACCAAAGGTGAGGTCATAATGCTAATCATTGTATCCACAGAGACTACACAAACTCTTTGACAATTTTCATGATGATGTGGTCAGTTTAATAAAGTCAAGATAATGTGGCGGTCCCAATGACCTCACAAGGGAATCAAAATAATTTTGTTGTTGTATTTAAGACAGGTTTTTTTTAACGTATCATAAAATCAAAGAACTTAATGTTTTGGGAATATAATCTGCAAAAGGTCTCCATGGAACCCTTGTCCTGGAAAGACAGGTCCAGTCCATCCCTAACTCCTGGAAAAGAAGCAACTGTCAGAAAGACAAAAATCACCTACTCTAATAGGCCCAGAAGGCCTCCCAATACCCACAGCTGCAACACAAAGCCAGTGCAACAGCAATAAATCCAGCAGTAAATGCATACACAAATACACAAAGAAATAAAAAGCTAAGCATGTCAAAAAAACTTGTCAACATATCTAGCGGAATGTTCTGAAGAAAATGTCTTGGAACTACCAGACACAGAAACTACCGGCCTTCTGAAACTTTCAAAGGTTTGAGGAAATGTTGAGAGGTAAATAGAAAAAAAAAGGAAAATGAAAAAGCACATGCAAAATATAAGTCCAGTAGATAAATGATAAGATAACGGAATTACACAGGATGGTAAAAATATACATTCTTGAGGAAAGACAAAAAGACACCGAATAAAAGCACTAAATTCAATAAAACAGAACTAAAGAAAATTAATCAACCTCCCCTCCTAGATTTATTCAGAGCACTCTACCCAACAACATCACATATCATCTTATCCAGTGCACAGAGAGCATTCTCTAGAATAGACCAGTTATTAAGTCACAAAGATAGTCAGTAAATTTAAAACAATTACATTCTGCAAGAAAATTTTCTAAAACCACATGGTATAAAATGAAAATTCAACAATATAAAAAACAAGGGCAAAAATAAAATGAGTGGAAAGTGGACAACTTTTCACTTTAAAAGAAAAAGGTAATAAAACAAATAAGGAATAGCATTATATTTTTTTCCTTGAAACAAGTGAGGAGAAAAACACAGCATATCAAAACATTTGGGACAGAGAAAAAGTAGTGGTTATCAGAGGGCAATTTAGAGTAATCAATGCACACTGAAAAAGAGATAACCAAAATCAATGATTTTATCGAATATCTCCAACTTGTAAAACAAAGCACTAAGTAAGTATCGAGCAACCTGGAAAACATGAATTAAATATTAGTAAATAATAGCAGGAAAACAGAAAAACAATAGGAAAATGTAACAAAATAAGAAGGTGATTCTTTGAAAAAGTTGACAAAATTGCCAAACCACTTGAATTTAAAGAAGAATAAAGAGAAGATGTAAATATAAAGAATTACAGATCACAAAGATCATATTATAGCAGTATAATAGTTTGTATTCTCACAAATTTGAAAGCCTAGGTGAAATGGACAAATTTCTATAGACATATTATATACACAAATTATCACAGAGTGAAACAGAAAATCTCAACAGACAAAAAATTAAAAGAAGTAGATAAGGTCATTAAAAAACTTCCAGGGAAAAAAGTCAAGAACAGGAACACACCTACTTACTTGGGGAATTCTAAGAAATATACATTCAAAATTTGACACCAATTCTATACAACTTATTCCAGAATGTAGCAAAGGAAGAGAAATTATTAAACTAATTTTATAAAGTGACCATAACCCTGATGATAAAACCAGGCAAAAACATCATAAAGAACAAAACTTACAGACCAATTTTCTTTATAAACATTCACAAAAATTCTGGCAAATTCCTACCCAATAGAATTTATTGGCCAACAGAATTTATATATCAAATAAATTATGCATCATGAAGAAGTAATATTCATATTACTGGCAATCAAAATGATTAATATTTTAAAAACCATATAATCTATCATATAAAGAAAATGAAAAATAAGACTTACCTGATCATATAAATCAATGAAAATGATAGTATCCAATATCCATTATGTTAAAACCCCTAAGAAAATAGGAATGGAATGGACATTTCTCAACACAATAAAGGCCATTAATGAAAATCAAAGGGAATCAATCAATCTCTCTAAATGAGAAAAATCTGCAAAATACTTGGGAATTGGAACTAAACAAATAGGCCCCTCATCACTACTCTTAATATATTGTTCTGCATGTCTAGAACTACTGGACAACAAAAAGAAATCAAAGTATTACAAATGGGCAAAAGGAATCAAGACTCTCACTATTTTCAAATGATAGCATTTTAAATGTAGAAAACCCCAAAGACTGGGAAGATATTATTGGAAACAATTGAAAGTTCTAAAAACATGGCAACATTCAAGATTAAAAACATACAAAAAAGAGATTAAAGTAGTCTAAGGAAGAAACCTCTAAAAATGTATGTGTGTGTATGTGTGTAATTTATAACATGCACACAAAAGATGAAATATGTAAGACTTTAGAAGAGGGGAGAAAAAGAACGTGTACAATGTAATGTAGGGAACACTATATAAATGGGAGAATATTTCTTGTTCATGGATAGAAAGGGATGATACTGTGAATACTCTCCCGAACAATCTATAGATACAGTAAAATTGCAATTCAAATCCAAGTTCCACTTTCTACAGAAATGTAAAAATGAAATATTAACTTTATAGGGAGTGTGAAGAGGCCTAGGTTAAGTAAAGGACTAATTCTTAAGCAGAATAAAATAGCTACATAGTCACTGGTCACAGCAGGCTGGTGCTCCTACAATGAAAGGTACAGAAACCAACGAAATACAAAAACTCTGAAATATTCATTTCCCCACTGAAAAGGTCTCTCTGAACCAGGGTCACTAAATACTAACCAGGAAAGTCTCCTGTGAGTCCTCAAGGTGAAATCTTTATGAATGAAGAAATAATCCCTTTGTTTATTAATAGATCCCTTCTATTTCAAAAAAAAATTCCTCACGCAGCAATGTTCTTGCCAATATGACTTCCTCAAAATTTCAGGTAAAATTCTTGTCAAGTATATAGCAAAGTAATGGCATATTTTTCAATATTCTAAGAAAAATAAGTTGTAGATAATTGTATGACTTTGATAAGAAAATGCATCTCATTTTTATTTTCTATTCCAGTGCTTATCACTTATCAACAAAGAAATTATTTTTCTTAATTCATCTCTAGATGACTAAGGAAAATTTTAAATTGAATGTTAATGGTCTGTGATCACTATGCTATTTCCTCACATAGATATTAATGCAAATATATTAGATTTTAATTTAAATGCAATTTTCTTAGAGGATTTCAAAACAATGAAGCACATGTGTTAAAACTAGCCAGAGATATTAGCATCTTTAATCATTAACCTCTTAAGGAGAATTGAATTACGACTGTCTCGTATCCTCTCATTTTTATTACACACATTTTTCTCAGTTTCTCATACGTTTTTGTTGTAGCAAATAATACTATTTCTGAGAGGAGATAATCCTCTAGTCACTAGAGACTAGTGCAGCAGTTCTCAGCCTGTGGGTCATGACCCCTTTGGGGGTCCAACAACCCTTCCATAGGATTTGCCTGATTCATAACAGTAGGAAAGTTACAATTATGAAATAGCAACAAAAATAATTTTATGATTGGTGGTCACCGTATCATGAGCAACTGTGTTAAAGGGTCGCAGCCTTAGGAAGGTTGAGAATCACTGTTCTCATGGATCTGTCTGGCTAAATTTGGTTTCTATTTCTTTGCACCACACTTAGCATCATTAAGAATCCTTTATGATACTGTTCAATAAGGTTTGGGCTACAAACTTCCTGGTTCATGATTCAAAGCCACCAGCCTCTGCTTGGGAGATCATTTGTTATTTGTTATTTGTTACCATAGAAATGTTGGAAGGGGCTTACAGATTGGGAACCTAAAGCCCATCTGTCGGTGAAGTGACATCTTCAGAAGGGTTTCAGGGAGGAGACAAGACAGGGTACAGTGGGGCAACAATGAAATATGCAACTTTCGTTTAGTTATTAAATGTTTCCTTCCTCACCCCCACTATCATGAAGTCAGTTCTACCTTACAAATCCTACTAGACCTGGGGGTGTACACTGGTACAGATAGGAACCAGAAACATGGGGAATCCAGGACAGCCAATTCCTTCAGGATCAGTGGTGAGAGTGTCAATACAGGGAGGGTGGAGGGAAGGTGGAGTAGAAAGGGGGAATCGATTACAAGGATCTGCACGTAACCTCCTGCCTGGGGTACAAACAACAGGAAAGTGGGTGAAGGGAGACATCAGACAGTGTACGATATGGCAAAATAATAATTTATAAATTATTGAGGATTTATAAGGGAGACCAGGACAGGGAGGGAGGGCAAATAATGAGGAGCTAATGCCAAGGGCTTAAATAGAAAAAATGTTTTGAGAATGATGGTAACAAATATATAAACGTGCTTTGCATACAACGGGTGTATTTATGGATTGTGATGAGTTGTATGAACCCTTAATAAAAGGATTTTTTTAAAGAAACCCTTTATAGCACTTTTTTTGAGTCCAAATCAATTCAAAAGAGAATTTAGTTGTGATTTGAGTTTGTGTTAGCATCTTTGAACTTAGAAAGAAACCATCATACCTCCCCTTCTGAAGATGGGTCTAATCTTTTTTCTTAACACTCGAAGTCACGGATGCAAAAATACCTCATACAAAATGGTACAATAATGACATATTACATATGTACATAAGATGCCTTCTATCCTCTCTAGAATAGTTGCAATACTTAATATCACATGAATACGAGGCTGCAGTACTGATTGCTACTCATAGCAATGTTCAGACATCCTACCTCAATCCTGCGTGGTCCTCTTTCCTCCTGACAGTTCTTTGGTTTCTCATTGCTGCAGTCACTGTGTCAACTCATTACATCCCATGTCTTCCTCTCTCTCATGGATCCTTGAATTACCCACGTGTAATCTATTCCTCCAGGAATGGATCCGTCCTAATGACATTTACAAAGTACCTCAAAGGAAGGTCCAGCATACCAGCTTTTAATAATATCCCTAGATTTACTCCATGAAATATTTGGCTTTTCATCTCTAAGTCCAAGATACTGTTACAGATGGGACTGGAGAATTCAGGTTCCTCCCTCTTGGCTTTTGTCAAGATCTTCAGAAATAATTCAAGTAAAAGAAAGGAAGGTTTGAACTAAGCAAATGAGTTTATTTAAGGTTTAAGTTCAGCATGAATCATTTACATGAGCACCTCAAGCAGTCTAAGAACCAGACTGGGTGGGAATTCAGATTTGTTTTTCAGCTGATAGTGGAGCTTCTGTTATTGGTCAATGCATAATAGTTACAAGAGGGTAGTCCTCCCCTCTCCTCCATGACATTGTTTTTCAAAGCTATGTATTTCTTTTTTTTTTTAACAAATCAACCTTATCACCTGCAAATTACTCTCCATTACACTTAATATATCTGTGAAATCTGCAATCTCAGTTTTGGAAACCCTTTTCAAGCTCATTGTTAGGATGACTGACAGTATCCCCTTATTTTTTTCTTCATGTTCTCTACATCGTCAAAATCACTGTCCTTTCATGTCCCTCTTCATTTTCAGAAACAAAAAATAAGTCACATGCAGTGAGGTCAGGTTAGTCAAGTGCCTGAGACAAGAGAAGACTGCTGTTTGTTGTTAAAAGCTGGTCCACTGTGATGGTTATGTGAGCGGTGCATTGTTCGGCAGAAATTGGGTCTTTTTTAGTTGCAAACTATTGTGCTATCTTTTCAGAACCTCTAACTAGAGAGAGCAGTTAGCAGTCTGACTTGGTGGAATGAAATTCAAATGCATTGTGAGTCAATATATCCATTTCTGAGTGAAGTTGACACAAGTGCAGAATGAAGTCTGTCATCAATCGCCATTTCATCTTTTTTGACATGAGTAAACACCTCATGCACTTGAGTTTTTCCCATAGCACTGTCCTTGTAAGATATGTTCTACATCACAACAGTTTCAGTGACATTTTCCCAAGGGTGAAACAGCATTTTACACCATTATGCTGTTCTCTTAGATTGACCATCCCACACACACACACACACACACACACACACCAACAACAACAAAAAATTGGGTCCAGAGATACTGCTTTTATGAAAAAGATCATTTTAGCCAAAGAAAATCTCTTAGGCAATGTCACGGAGGACACTAATTCAGAGCAAGTTGCTAGATGCTGTCCTACCAGGACAATACATACCATGAAAGCTTCACAAAGTGGAACTATTCTCCAGGTTTGGTGTGGAGGTTTTTGTGGGTGCCACCTAGTATCACTCCTTTACCATTACTTCATTTACACCCAAAGTTCATGCTGTACCCTTGTCATCTGACCCCACGCCAAGAATCAAGTTAGTCATTTGTAGGGTTGTGTCCATATTCTGCTCAACTCACCCAGCCTCTTCTTTGCTGTGTTGGTAATTGATTCCTCACTGAAAACTATTTATAAAGGAAATGTATCATCTATTCCCTTCACTTCTTTCTGTGTTGAGACTCTTCTCATTGTTTCCCGTCTCCTTGCAGTAGTACATTCAATATTCTTTTCATCAATAGTGTTCACATGAGTTAATCTCTCATCTTCCCTACGGTCAAGTTCTCAGATGCACACACAAGGGGATTGAAAACACTGTGGTTTGGTTCTGGATCACCTTAGTCCACAAAGTCACAGTTTCACTCTTCAGCATTTTCACGATATATTTTGCAACAACTTTTCTGAATGCCAAATGTCATTTGACTTCTTGACTGCATTTCCATAAGCATGGCTCTGGTGATGTAGTACTTACATATTGGGCTGCTAAACTCAAGGTCAGCAGTTTGAAACCACTAGTCGCTCCTCTCAGAGAGACTGAGCTTTTCACTCCCTTAATGATAGTGTCTGCAACCCATAGAGGCAGTTCTACCCTGTCCTAATGGGTCACTATGAATTGGCATCAAGTGGATGGCAGTAGGCTTGGTTAGGTTTACATAACTGGGGAGTTATGTAAAGTGAAATCATTAAGAATTGCAAAGCTTTTTCCACTTAGAGTATTGGTTATGGTCTATTGTTAAGATTGACTTCCCCTTAACAATGAGCTGTGAACTATATTGAAGATAATTGTCTTTTTAATTCATATTAATTGCTCAAAATCCTCTTTTCTTCAGGCTAGCTAGGTGTGTCATTTTCATTTCAAGGTTGTTTAAATAGCCTTTCTCTAATACTGAGGAGTAGTTCTTCCTATATAGTTTCTTGGGCTATTTTCCCAGTACAATATACAGATTAAAATGGTAAAAAGACACAATTAAGGCACGCTTCTTTTCTGTTTTAAAGTATTTAGCATCCTATTCTTCGGATAGAAGCATTGTTGCCTATCACATGTATAGGTTTTTAATGGACTTTTTCCTTTTTTTGGGGGGGAGGGGTGGTGGGCATTACTGCTTTCCGGTGGTGGGAGTAGGAGGCCCAGCCCCACTGCTGGAATGGAACTTCCGTCCCAGTGGGCCGCAGTCCCACGCACAACCACTAAGCCACCAGGGCTCAGCCTTACATGTACAGGTTTTTGATGAGCACAATTAAGTGTTCAAGAATTTGCATTCTTCTCATATTATCTATAATTTGCTATGATCTGCAGAGTCAAATGCATTTTCACAGTCAATAAAATACAAATAAACACTCTGGTATTTTCAACCAAAAGTCATTTATCTTGCCATGCCATGTATGATTATCCTGCTAAATCCAGGAGATTCTCTAGTAACTCCTTATTGGTACAGATTTTTTTGTAATTATGTTCAGTAAAATTTATTTGCATGTGAAAAATCACATTGTTAGTAAATATACACATTTAGGAAGATTATCTTTTTGGGGTGCCACAAGTGGAGATTTTTTCTATTGGTTATCCAGGTTCCTAGCTTTCCAATTTCTTGGCATGGGCAGATGAGAATTTCCATGTTGTCTACATTTTTAAAGCATATAAATTGAATTCTATTAATTTATTGGCCTTGCATTTGTTAATTTCTTAATCTTAACTAGATTTTCTTCCTTTCATAATGATTTCTTGATCATAAACTACCTCTTCAAATGTGAAAATGACAAGCATTTCTTTGTGGCACAGAGAATGTGTAGTTCTTAAATTTTCTTTTGAGAACACTATTCAATATTTTACCAGTATATCCTTAAATATTGAAATTTGTGATTTTTTTCTCCCTGTATTTTTTTTCAGGAACTACTTGAGAAATGCTACTCAAAGAATATCACTTCTCACTCCAAATTTCTTCACATTTCATTATAATAATTATATATACTGGACATGCCTTCAGAAATTTTATATAGGATATTTAATTTATATTTACTTCATCACTTTTCCCAAACACTTAATTTCTCTATATTCAAAAGCAAGTCAGAGTGTTTCTTGTGACATCCATTCAGAACTTTCATTTTATTTCCCCTTTTTAAAATGATCTTTTGCTTTCTTCAAATACCTTATCTTTAAATCATCTCACAGCTCCTCTAATATTTGATGTTTACTATTCAGTGTAGCTTATCTGTCCCTAAGATGGTCTCTATATTCAGGTAAGGTATATTCAAGGTCACATTTTTTGTTCTTGTGGATTTGTTTTCATTTTCTTAAGGTTCAATTTGTACTTATCATATAAACAATCTATGTTTGTTGCATAATCACCATTGGGATTTATGTAAAATTAAAAAAAATAAACACAAAAATAAACATGCTCACTGGCATTGTGCAAATGCCAATCCATAGTGACCTTGTAGAACAGAGTATAATTGCCCCTGAGACTTTCTGATCTTGCTTAGAAATGGTGCTAGTCTTCTCCAACTCTCCAACCAGATACAATCAAATTGACACTTGTGTACTTCACCAGTGACATTCATGTGTCTGTGTTTGCTTAGTGCTGTCTAGTCAGTTCCTTGTGCTCAAAAGCAAAAGCTAACTGTTCCCAGGCCATCCTCACAAGTGTTCCTCTGTAAGTGCCCTTTGTTGCAGCCACTTTGTTCATCTATCTTTCCTTTTTTGCTGTCTTTTCACTTAGCCACACATGATGTCCTTCTCTAGGACTAAAATCTCTTGAAAATATATCCAAAATGCATGGAAAATAAATCTGCTCTCTTTACCTTTAAGGAGCATCCTGGTTGTAGGTTTTCTAAGACCTGTCTGTTTGTTCTTTTGCTAGTCCAGGATCACTAACACGAAATGAATCAGTTCAAATGAATCAGTTCCCCATCAGTCTTCCTTATTCAATATCGTTCTGTCACATATACACAAGGCAATGGAAAACACTCTGGCTTGGATATGGAGGATCTTATTTCTCAAAGTAACATCCTTGTTTTTCAAACTTTAAGGAGGTCATGTGTAGCACATTTTACCTAAGTCGATGTGTCGTTTGAAATCTTGGCTGCTGTTTCCATGAGAATTGATTACAGATCCAAGTGAGATGAAATCCTTGACAATGTCAACCTTTTCTCCATTTATCATGATATGATCTATTGGTCTGTTTGTGAGGCTTTTGGTCTTGGAAACATTGAGTTGTAATCCACACTGAAGGTGGCATTATTGACACTCATCAGCAAGTGCTTCAATTTCTCCTCACTTTCAGCACACAAGGTTGTGTCACTTACATATTACAGCTTATTAATTCGCCTTCCTTCAATAGTGAAGTTTCTCACATAATCCAGCTTCACTAATCATATCTCAGCATACGTACTGAATAACTATGATGCGAGGATGCAACTGTGACGCACACTTTTTTGATAGACACTATGACCCTTTTCTGCATGTTCAAATGTCCCTTGATCCTTGTATAGGTTCCACGTAAGTCCAAATAGGAGTTTGAAATTTCCAAATTATAATTTCCATCCCTCTTAAGGGTATCTGCACATCCAAGATCTATCTGCCATCAGCCAGGATATCCCTCATTTCATCTTATCTTATGAATCCTGCTTGAACAACTGAGATCTTCCTGTTGTCAGTATAGACACTATTTACATTGGTTTGAACAGTGTTTGTCAGTCATGGGTTTTGCAAAATTCTAATATCCCCAGACTTACTAGTATCCCATGGCCATAATTTCAGTCAATAGATCATCCTTTTTAATCCCATCTCTTGCATTCTAATCACCGATAATATTAATGTTTCTGAATTGTATGCTTCATATATCTCAGATATAATACTTTGCTAAAATACTTGAGTTTCTTCATTATTGCCTTTAAAACTGTTGCTTAAAATTCAATAACACTTGTATTAACTTTTACTCCTTGTGGTAGTAGGAAATTTCCATGATTGTTAGGTTCATGTTTTTCCCTCTCCAAACATATCCATTTATTCAAAAGAATTCCAATTAAAATCCCTACAGAGATTGTTAGGGATTGGATTCAGATTCTCTCAAGTATAATTTGAACAATTTAAATAGAACTAATACCCATGTAATTATAGGTATCCCTGTTAGTATTCAAAGCCCCATCAGGTTATTGACGGTACTTGAGATCTGGAGAAAGTCTGTAAGCTGTGTGCAAAATCTTCATGTTTCAAACCATGCCAACTCTATTTTTCAATACTCTGTACATATAAACATCTTATAATTTTGTGTGACAACATGTCAGAGTCAGTAAAAAAGGCTTTGGTTGGTTATATCATGGGACATCCCTTGCAAGTGACTACATAGAGCCATGGAGATGATAAAGTTAAAATTGATGATGATGATTTTGATGAAAATTTTGATAATGATAAATCTAGAAGCACTATAAATTGAGTTACATAAATGGTTATTATTTTTAAAGCACATACAGATATTTCATGTAAAACAAAAGCTCCAGATGGTCATGAACAAAATTTATATGTATTTGTAAAAAGCAGTTTTTGCTCTAGGCATTGCCAACTGGAGCATTTTATAGAATAATTTGCTCTATGAGCTCAATCGTGAAGCCCATAAGGGAATTCCTGATTGCTTTTTTGTTGAATCTCTTACTAATAGTACTTTCAACTTGAAGCACTTGTTCTTAGATATTGCCTATTTTAATTTTCCCATTTCTAATAGTGCCACTTAAATTATTCAGATATTGGTTTATCAACTCTCTTCTCTATTGCTCCTCTTTGAAAGTCCCTTCTGAGTTGAATGTGCACCGAGGAGTGCTCACATGAAATACCGAAGTTGTTTAAGAGCAGTAAGAGTGCTGTCTTTCTCCACTTCAATAAGAACATTTAAACCAGTGAGAATGTTTTTGCCCCTGTTGATTCTCAATTTTATTACATCTTTACTCAAGTTGGCAAATAGACAAACAGCTACTGCAGTATATTCTTTACACTACTATGGAAACAAAGTATGGTCCTGTCCACACTACAACTAAATGGGTTTATTTTCTCAAGATATCAACCTTTGTATTTATATCATATCTCTTCTAGAGTATGATTTGCAGTTAAAAGACGAATATCATTTGGGGCTAGGGGGAAGATAAAGTTTATTAATGTGAATTGTACAAGATATTTTTGTGAGGCTTTTATGTAAGATTTAAACATGTCTTTATGTAAACCTACCTATTTAAACCAAGATACTAATTCTGAGAATGGCATGGATTATTATTTTTTTAAATAAAACAGTCAATAATACTAGTGAAGCCAAACATCCTCATTAAGGAGTTTGGTAGTACAGTGCTTTATCATTCAGTTGATAGCTAAAAGGACTGAACTTCAAATCCATCATCATTCTATGTTAAGTTTGTCAGTTTCTTTAAATATTTTCAGGTTTAGCAAGCATATCAGAAATTTTAACTGGTCCTATAGGACCATTTTGAATTCAACTAGATTTGGTGGCAATGAGTTTGTATTACTTAATATCCTTATCTTAAAATTGTTATCCAATTAGAATGCAAAATAAGCAATTTTATGATGACCGAACATAATATTATCAATATAAATTATTATTCTCAGATGATTATATTTCCTTTCCCTAAATTATGGAAAGTAGTCACATTATATCCAGGTGACAGTCAAATTTATTAAATTTGTTTACCCTTCCACCATTCCCCTACCTCTTTTTCTATCTATCATCTGCCTATCTATCTATCTATCTATCTATCTATCTATCTATCTATCTATCTACCTATCTATTATCTATCAATCTATCTTCTATCTATTGTCATACATCTATCTATCATCTATCTATCATCCAACATCTATCTATTATCTATCATCTTCTATCAACTGTCATCCATCTATCATGAATCCATCTATATCTATCTATCTGGCACCTATCTATCAATAACCTTCTATCATCAATCATGTTGCTGTAAGGTGCCTTCAAGTCAACTCTGATTCATAGAAACTCTATATACAACATAAAGAAAGACTTTTGGTAGTATGCAATTCCAATTGTTTCTTTGTTTTAATCATTGATGCAACCATCCTATGAAAGGTATTTTGTTGCCTTTCATAAGGAGAGGTCTTTTCTGAGCCCGCATTACTGCATCATAGTTGCATGTTTGATCAATTTCCAACTGAAGAAGCTGTTAGGAGAATTCTTGAATTTTTCCTAAATAGCTTCAGTGATTGGTGCATAAATTTGAATAATAATTGCGATTTCTCAATTTCCTCATTTGCAGAAGATACTATCCTATCGTATACAACATTGTACTTCAAGATAGATCTTTAGATGCCCTTTTTTATGATGAATGCGATGAAATTTTCTTGAATCCATCATTCCCACCATAGCAAACCATATAATTTTCTGATTCATAATGACAGCTCATTTCATTTCAGCTCTCTAAAGTCTAAGATATTTATCCTTATGCATTCCATTACATTTTTTGACAACTTAAGCATTTCAAAATTCAGCCAGTGATGAAAATAGTGTACTTAATTCAGAAACAGACTTATGTGGTGTCTCCAGAGAAGCAAAACCAGTGGAATCTATCTATCTATCTATCTATCTATCTATCTATCTATCTATCTATCTATCATCTATCTTATATCCATCTCATTTATCTATCTATCCAAATGTATGTTATCTAGAAAAACTTCAGGAAAAAAGTTCATACAAGTTGGAGGATCAGGAATTCTAAATACTTTTACTGATTCACTGGTAGTCATCACCAATAAACCTAAAATCTGCAAGTCAGGAAGCAAATTATGGATGCATGGGCTTTCTAGAGTTGCCAAATTCAAATGTCTTTACAAGAGACAGAGTTCAGATCAAAAAATGAGTGTATGATGAGAAAAACAAGGTTTTTCAAACAATCCATGAGAGGGTTTCAAAATTTTGTGGAAAATTGCATTATTTTCCATTTTCATTACCTTGTACCCCTTTAAAGCTCCCCTGACCCCTTCACTTCTTATATTCACTCCTTATTTATGGACAAATTTAAGCTCCAAAGACCAAGATAATATGTGAAAATCAATATTATTATGTAAAAGGAAAGATTGCTTTATAAGATAACATTAGATCACAAATAAAGGAGGTTTATGCTGTTGCATTAATGTCAAGTGACAAATTACATTTGGCATGAAGTCACTGAGCATTATGACACATTGTCAAGTTTACATAAAGCTTTCATCATGATAGTCAATATTATTCTTGATTCACACCTTAGCCTTCATTACCACCAAGTAGATCTTTCATCTGCAAAACACTCATAATAGTACACAATACATTATAGCAGCATTAGTGCAAAAGCAGTGTCTCCACTTTCCAATAAAGTCAAGTCAAAAGACTTCAACAGGAGCTTTGGGTAAAGAAGAAAAAAATGATTTTATTTGTCTAATCCATGAAGCAAAAGAGGTCCTAGGTCCCTTCCTCTGAACATTTCCTATCAGTCTCAAAGACAGTAGTCAAATGCATTACTACTTCCACACTGCCATATGGTGGCATTTATAGTATAACTGAGTCTGTAGATTAATGAAGCTTTTTCTTCAGGAGTTTTACTGTGAAATATTGTATAAGTGAAAATAGTGATGCTTAATGCCTTTTAATTACCAGTACATACAAATTGTCAGAATGTGACAAAATAGAGAAAAAATAAAACCTAATAAAAATGACTTGTTTGTTTATTGCTTGACATTACAACAACACTTTTATGAAGCATACCACATGCTCATAAAGAATTCCATTCTATTATTTATATTGTTAGGGCATATTCTATTTTCTTAACTAAGTTACCTTTCCCCTTTAAGACCATCATTTTAACATTAACTATTTCCAATAGTAAAAGTTATTTCATATGTTAATGCATGGATCACCTTAAATTAAAATTTATACTTCCATTTAAATGCCTATGCTTTGAGCATAAGCATATTAAAAGCACTGTTGTACTATAAAATTATCAAAAGTAATTATCTATTGGGAAATAGTTGTGTGTGTTCTGGTTTCAAAGTTTATGATACTTTTATTAAAATTAAGAATTATAAAATTGAGTGCCAAAATTATTGGAAAATAATAATTTTTCATATCTACATAAAAGGGGCTCTGGTGTTGTAGTGGTTATACATTGGGTTAAAATCACATGGTTGACTGTTCAAAACCACCACCAACAGCAATCTAAATGTTTTCAAAGACTGGGTTTCCTCCTCTTGCAAACAGCTGCAGTCTCATGCACCCACTGTGCTTTACTGTGAGTCAGCATTGACGTAATGGCAGTAATTTGGGGAGTGGTTATAGAGAAGGTCTAGAAAGAAAAAAGACATTTCCTTGTTATGTTTCCAGTGGTACCTTTTAAAAATAGATCACTTTAAAAACTCTATATTATGCCAGTCTCAATATATTACTATGGGCATAAAATCTGTGTTTAGGCTCCTGTCTTCTCTAGTTCACTTTTAAGTGCTTCTTTTATTTTTTCAAATACTGTTTGCTTTGTCTTACCTTTAAACATTTACCATATTCCTAAATGGAATTCATATCTTTCTTCCAGTCAACTTTTTAGAAGTTATTCTTAGTTGGTTTATTGAGTTATGTAGCTTGAGCTGCGTCCCCTAGAAGATAAACTGAAATCCTCAGCACTGATGAAAGCAAGCTTATTTGGGAAATGGGATATGTGTAGGTATAACCAAGTTCAATAAGGTCACCTGGCATTATGTCAGCAGAATAGTCCATGAGCTGGTTTAAAATAAGAGATTTTGCCAAATGATGCTTCTGTTAAAAACATTTTGATTCTTGCCAGTATTTGGTGTTACAGAACATGATTCTAATCTGTTTATAGCATCGTACTCACAGATAAAAGAGACTGTAGAAGAGACTGTAGAAGAGACTGCTTAAAATGGAAATAGTTTTAATTTTAAAAGATTCTGATAGCGAATCCTCTAGAAAGCTTTGAAAATGTTCCCTTTTTTGCAATGTATTTGGTGGTTGAATCTTGGATACTAAGTATTGCAAGAAGCATGTTCTTACTTGACTGAGAATTATTGTTTACTTATGAAGATCTAATGAGTACAAGAACACATTAGCTGATTTGGGGCCATCCTTTAAAATGTTATGTTTGAGACCAATGTTGCAGCTAACATTTTAATCTCTCAAGCAGGCTTTCCCCCACCCTTTTGATTTATAGTGACTCTCCATATTATCAAACATGACATTATTTTCTAGGAATTATTCTTTCTTGATGACATGCCCAAATGGAGTAAGACCAAGCCTTGCCATCATGCTTTCTAAGGCACCTTAAAAGAATAATATATGTTTATACTGCTAAAGGTATGCTTATACTAACATGCTTTTCTCATGATACACTAAATCTCTAAGTAATTCCGTAAATTTTGATGAATCATGGCTCAAATATATATCCTGAGATGTTATTATCCCTCAATAGTTGAGGAAGTCTTTGAAGGATGAAGTCAGGTGTGTTCAATGTTTGATTTAAAAGTAGAGTGTAATAAGACTAACAATGTCATATATAGGATTATTTTAATGCTAAAGTTCTGATGTAGAAGAGTTCCATAAAAAGAGAGTTAATGAGAGAAAGATGAAACTGAACAGATTCCGAAAGTGAAGTGAAGTCTCTGTACTCTGGTTAACTTTACAGATCCAACTGTCTTGGGAGTGAGAATATGAAAAATATATATCAGCATAGAAATAGTAGATTTGGAAAAATAAAGTTAACACTTTTCAATTTTATAGTTATAAGAAACAATGGCCTTATACATAGAAAATTGAGCAAAGAATAAAGAAGACCACAGGATCATTGTCCTTGATTTATGGTATTGTTGAATATTGAAAGTACCATGGAAAGCCAGAAGAATAATCAAATCTGTCCAGAGAGATGTACTGCAGAATACTTCATAGTGACAAGAATCGCTAGACCAGTGGTTCTCATTCTAGACCTCAAAAGTTTGCCATCCTTATGAGGGTCATATGGCCCTTTCACATGAATGCCCATTTTATAACTAGCGAAATTATTACCATGAAGTAATGGAATACTGAAGTAGCCACAAAAATAACTTTGTGATTGGTGTTCACCACAACATGAGGAACTGCATTAAAGGACTGTGGAATTAAGAAGTTTGAGAACCACTGCACTACACAGTCTCATATACTTGGACATGTTAACAGGAGACACCAGTCTGGAGAAAGATAAAGAACTAAAACATACTTGATAAAGTGGAGGGTCAGTGAAACTAGAGAAGACTAAGAGGCTGCCACCATGGGGTCAAAGATAACAATGGTCACGTTTCAACAAGACCAGACAGCGTTTTCTTCCATTGTCATTACTGTTGGTATGAGTCAGAACCCTCTGGAAGACTTTTGTTAACAACTATAATAGAAACATTGATATCACATATACTACTTGCCTGCTTATTAAAAGCAGATAATCATATGGGGGTGGGAGGCAGCAACTCATTTGATGCCTTACTGGCTTCATTATGATATGTATTAATCTGGTAAGCATGACTGATGTAGTGAGTGAATATTATTGAAAGTTTTGCCCTCACCAGCCCCTGATTTTGTGAAAATCAGGTCTAATAAATTAAGAGTTTAATCTGTGCAAGTCAGAAATCCATATATTGTGGTTCATAGCTGTCCTATGCTCATATAATATCCTTTTCTCCCCAGTGTTTTAAATGCCATCCCCTTAACCATGCCATACCATTGACCCTATTAATGAGTAGTTGTTCTGCATTGGGCTGCTAACCACAAGATCAACAGTTTGATATCACCAGGCAGTTATGAAAGAGGCATTCTACTCCTATAAGCAGTTTTAGTCTTGGAAATCCCCAGACTAAGTTCTAGCCTATTAAAGGTTTCTATGAGTCAATATTGACATGACGGCAGTGGAAGTGATACCCCAGGAGATGATTGATAATTTTGTTTAACATAAGAAAGCAATGGAGTCTCTGAAGTGCAAACAGGTCTTGCATATAATTCTACACCTAATCTAAGAACAGTTCATTCATTGGATATGGACCTGCTTGGTGATCGCCTGCCTCTACCTGCATGAAGAAATCATAGCTACGGGTTCTATAGCAAAGTGTGATGAAAACTAGAAGGTTTAGTCTCTGGGGTCTTAAAGACTTGTCTTCATATAAGCAGCCACTTCAATGAAGTGTCAACAAAGTCCATATCAAAGAAGCATGCCAGCTTGTATGACTCAAGTATTGTAAGTGATATAAGATACTTCTGAAAGAAGAAATAGTGCTAGAGTCAAGATTGTGAAACCATTTGTTCTGCAGAATGCTATGGATGGCTGTGGAAGCCCAGAATCTTTTGCAGGGTCCATAGATAGATTAAACTTCAAAAGAAACTTTTGTGCCTACACTTGAGGGATGTGCGTGATCTGGTTAGGAGAGAGAGCACTGCAATGTCAAAGATGGGGACTAAAGGCAGATGAAACTGTAATATATTATAAATTGATCTCCCTTGTGACATATTTTAAAGTTCTTCCAGTTAAAATGAAGTAAAAGGAAATACACATGGATTAGGCCTGTGAATTTCCTTTAATCATGGACCAAGGATGTAAATAGTCTGGTTACCATGCACAATCCATGGGGAAATGGATTATTGCAGATGCAATTAGGTTGGAATGTATCACCTTATAATTTGATCTGCTTTTATGATCCAATTAAAATTTATTCTAGTTTTCAAAATTTTCTGCTTCCCTTTGGGTCATGAGTTTTTATCTGTTTTACTTTGTAATTGTTGTGTTTTTCTGATATGGAATCCAGGGTAGGTAAATTTATAGGGACAGTAACTGGATTCAGGTTTCCTTGGAGATATGGCAGGGGAAGTTGGGGGGAAATGAGGAACTCATAGCAATGAGTCTAAGAACAAAGAAAGTGTCTTGCACTATTTAATTGCATTTCAAATAGTGTTGTTCTTTAATTTGGAACTACATAGATAGTTTCTCAAAAGATGTTTTAGGCAAGTGGAACAGATATATAACCCTTTCAACCCCACAACTCCTTAAAGCATCAAACATTCCAAAATTGAGCACCAAGGTATATGCAATTACTTAGTTGCTCTCAAGACTTAGCAAGCTATTTTCTATTAAAACACTAAACACCAATCAAAATGCTTGCACATTCAATGTATAAACAAACACAAAATAATGCTACTAAATAATGGTTAGGTTATATGCATTCATATTTTATGTTTGCATTTGCCTTACTATTTGCTTTTTCTTAAGACATCACACATTCTTATTCCATCCAAATACAAAGAACAATTGCATATTCATGATGTATATCAATAAGTATATATAACATCAATATTAAAATAACTTTTTAATATTAGTAATCAAAAGTACATAAATGAAATTACACCAGGGTAGAAAAATAATTTTAAATGTATTATGAAAAATTAAAGTTGAAAAATGATAGTGCCAATTTGTAGGTAAAAACAATTAATTATCTAAAAATTTCAGTTTTAAGATATTTAGTTTATATTTAATATATGCTCACTATTGGCAAGTCAGGTTCCATCTGAGCTATGAGAATTAAAATTATCAGGCACAGATAAGTTCATATGATGCTTATTTATCTGTCAAAAATGAAGTAGCTACCACAGTATTTTAGATTCCTGATCAGGTAAATAATTGCATGATGGATATCCAAAGAATGTCACTTAAATAAACCTAAAATATGTATTTGTTGGTTAATAAATACTAATAAAGCAAAATTCAAATTCACAATATGATAAAGTATAATTATATGTATAGTAAATCATTTGTCATTAAGTTTTCACTGTAAAATTCATATCTAGTCCCTGTCCAGTAACTGTTCAAATATCTATTCTCTGCGTGTGTGTTTTTCCAAGATTTATCTAAAATAATTATAGTCTTTTGAGAAAACATTATGTAAAACTATTAAAAATCTCTGAAATTCATACTTTTTCTTAATGAGCTTTAAAAGTCTAAAGCATGCAAAGAAAATACTAATATTTGCAATTAGAAATGAGTCTATAATTTTCTAGAGTTAATATAGTTTACCAACAAAATGAATATAATGTTTTCTCTAGATTTTTTTCAGAAGTTTTTTTCATTGTTTCTGTTCTTATCTTTGCAGTAACATTGTCTTTACAGTTATGTTTCTATCCAGTGTGTGTGGGAGGGGGTATCAAAATGCTCTGTATTTACTGCTAATAAAAATCTAAACATAATTTTCTTGCATGCAAACCAACAATTCTTATCACAAACATGCATGTACTTGTTTGATGAGCATCCTTTAAAATCGGACTAGGTTTGATCATTTTTCTCACCAATTGTTGATAGGTGATAATTTGCAGACTCACAGTCTCCCTCCTTTCACCGCTCCTCTACTTTACCAAGCATGATGTCCTTCCCCAGGGGATGATCTCTTCTGATCACATGTTGAAAGCTGAAAGCATGTGAGATAAAATCTTGCGAGCTATGTTTCCAAGTAGCAGTCTGGCTGCACTTCTTCTGAGACAAATTGTTGGTTTTTTTGGCAGCTCATGGTACTTTCAATATTTTTTCTCCAGTACCACAGATTAAATGCATCTGTATTGATACTGGACCAGTAGTAACACTATGACAATTGTACAGAAGATCGAAGTTGTCTAGGATTTCATCTGCTGGGATCAACAAGTAATGCTAATGGAAGAAGAGAGTGAAGGACATGTTTCATTGGGCAAATCTAATACACCAGACCTCTTTAAAGTATTGAAAAGGAAACCGTTATTTTAAGGACTAAGGCATGACTGACCCAAGCCACATTAAGGCTCTTAAAGCTTTCTCAAATATATTTTTGCATGTTGTCTAGATGAAAGAATGTATGTTGGTTATGTTCAAACAATGGAGTGAGTTGCTCATTAGGCTGCTTTCTTGAGGTCAGCAGTCCAACAGTAGATTTTCAGAGAAAGATGACGTTTTCTGCTCCTGGAAAGATTGACAGCATTGGAATAAAAGGGGTCAATCCACTCTTTGTCCTGGAGACTTGCCATGAGTTGAAATGGATTCAATTTCCCTGGGAGTTTTCATTTCTTCATCACGCCTAAAGCAATAGCCCTGTACCTAGCACATGAAACAAAGAAGCTTTGTAAGTTCCAAATGTGTTAGTGAGTAGATATTATGAACACAAAAATAGAAATAATCAAGGCATTAAAAAGTTATGAAATTCAGTTATTTCTTGGGTACATAATATAGTCATGGAACTCAATTATGTACAATAAATATGAAATTCTTAATAAAAGGGACTTGCCACTGAAGAAGAATTAATCTTGGGGCCTGGACCCAAATTCATCCATACAGGTCAACATTAAGCCAAAAGACTGATGGGTCTATAGCAGGAACAGTCATACTAGTGAGGTAGCACACTTCAGAATAATCAACTATTTAAAATCAACCGGGGAGCTTATATATGGACATAGTTCAGTAGGTTGTGAAAGAATGAGGAAACAGGAAAGAATGGACTAAGTGAAAATATGTAGCAGGAAAATTTTTAAAAATTAAATATATAGCAGGAAGTAAAAAAAGAAAATATATAGAAAGGGTTTCAGTGAGATGAAAAAAATATATATATATAATTTTTAAGTGTAAACCTGATGATCTGCTCAGTAAATTCTCACTCAATTCACAATAAATGTTTTAAAAGAAAACTTTTGTTTAAGATAATTATCAACAATATGCAAAATATATAGTAAATAATAATGAAATATAGTTTATTTAATAAGTGTAAATTATTTACCATTAGGCAATTAAATCAAACATAATCCTGGCTTAAGGAAAATTAACATTTAATTTCATGTTTGTAAGAAAGTAAATACAATAAAAATCATCTGGCATTATAAATTAATATAAACTAGAAATAAAATGTCATTTTTGAACTCATAAATATCCCCAACAAAAGTGGGGAATATGGGCTGAGCCCCAGTGGCATAGTAGTTGTGCTCAGGACTGCGGCCCAATGGGACAGAGGTTCAATTCCAGCAGTGGGGCTGGACCTCCTACTCCCACCAGAGGTCAGTGATGCCTAAAAAAAAAAAAATAAAAATATAAAGGAGTTGAGTATTGGAAAAAAAGGGGAAAATATTGCAGGTATACAAAATATATTTTTTGATAATGAAAATATAAGAAGGTCCTCAAAAATTACTAAAATAATTGGAAAAGAGTAGCTTGGTAAAGAGTAATCTGGATCATTATCTAAGAAAAAAGTTTTATTTCTCCATAATAAAAATAAAATATACTGGTATATATACATACACACATACATACATACACACATGGCTATACACTGGACTGAATTTTTATAGTATGTATTTTTCCTGCTGGGTGAGCATCTAAGAACTCATTCTGAGTTAGTGCACGCAGTAATCTCTCTGATCACACTGAATTTTAGTAAAAGCAGTATAACTCCAACTTCATTTTTTGTGATGGTTGATTTCAGAGGGCAACATGCATGTGTGATTTTATTCCCTGCACACGATAAATGCTACAGAAATTGTTGTGATGTTGAATACAGTTCACAAGGACAGCCTATGGGAAGCACTCAAATATACAAATGGTTTTCTTATTTCAAAGGGGTGAAACATTGATTGATGATAAAATTCATTCTGGACTTTTGTTAACTTCCAGAATGGACAAAATTATTGACACAATTATGCACTTGTGTTCAAAGATCTATGGACGATTACTGAAGAGATGGGGAAGTTATTTCGATGATCTTGGAGCTTGGTGCAGTCCAGTTTAACAGAGTTGAGAAGTTGCTATTTCACTCAACAAACAAAAAACACGCAGGTACCAGACATTTAATACATTGTGAATGGATCCTGAGTTTTTGTTTACGGTTTAATGCAAAAAAAAACATCTATTTATGGTTTAATGCAAAAACAAACAAAACAAAACTAGCAGCCAAAGCACTTGGGTTAGTTGTTAAAAAAAAAAAATCCGGTCCTTAATGTGTTAACATGGCAGAGCTGCAGAGATAATCACTTCAGGGCCAACAAGAGGAAGGAGCACTGATTATCCATTTACAACTTGTAAATGCTATCACTTGTGCCATGAGATTACGTTGAAGAGTCCAGAAATCAGGAAGAGGAGTAATGTCCAAGAGCTGTTGTCTAATAGAGTTTAAATTTGTCCATTCAATGCAGTCACATACCCCCTTCCCACTCTGTTTTCTGCATCTGAAGAAGAACCCAGATGTGAGATCCCTGCTGGAGACTCAACATGAATGACACTAGGCATCACTTTCTTTTTACTTCACTCCGATGCTTCCAAGATGTGATTCTAATTCTCAGATCCTTCTGTGTGGAAACTCGGTCAGGCATCTACCCCCTCACATTCCATGTGTGCAAAGGTTGTATGATTCTGTATTATTGAGAGTAATACATGTAAGTCACCTCAGCACGTACCGAAATAAAAAGGAGAACAAAATTCGCTTTGCTCACCCATTCATTAAGGACAGGGCAAGTGGACAATAGGCCACCTGCTTAGATTAGCAGCAAGAGCTGTAATCCAGAGGCAAAGCTTAGGAAAGAGCTCTGAAACTCTGCTTGAAGGCAGATCCCTTCAGTCCTGATCTTGGCCCTAATATGCAGGTGAAGGCACTCTGCTGTCAGGCAGGGAAGCTCTTGCATAGGTTGAGACGCCAGGCCAAGGAGACCCATACAATGAAGAAGTTATTAGGCAACTAATGTGTACATTACTATGTACAAATACACATATTGATAAGAAAATATCTCCATTCTTGTAACTATTTTAAACAAAACATAGAGGATACAGGCTTTGCGAAACAGGGGGCATTTTAAGTCTACTATCAATTTAGAACATTAGAATGTGGGCATAGTATGTTACATATTCATTGTTGTTGTTGCTGCTGTTGTTGCTTTATTACAGGGTAGCACAGTAAACTCTAACACATTCAATGGGGTAGTGCAAAAGGAACAAAGAGAAAGGAACCAGTATTTCACAAGAGTACAGAGACAGCATTGAAGCAGTAGCTACTCCGGTGCCAAGTATCATAGGTATCATAGATAGAACTCGCTCAGGGTGCCCTGAAGGATTCTCTTCCATCTTCCTTTGATGAAAATTCAGAGCAGTTGCCTGACAACGTCCAGTTTCATTGACAGAATGGTTTTACTCAGAACCCTGAACGATTAAGTTTCTCTCAACCTTTTGAAGAATTTTCAAGTAAGGGAAATCACCTGAGGTAAGGGCTTGATCTCCAACTATGGTTTCATGGTTTGCACATCTTTACCAATAGCATAGCAGGCATTCAGCTGGTGATACAGGTCAACATGATCATTCCTGGTCAAATTTTCTTTGATAGAAGACTTCATTCATTGTGACAATGAGAGAAGTACATTAATAGCTGGGTAAATCTGTTATGCAGCTGTCTGCCTGAATTTTTTTTCCTTTCTAATATAACCAGTCAAGTTGCTGATGGGATGAGTGATATCATCATTATTAGACATGGTGGAAATTGGGATATGAGTAATAGAGTCACTTATGTGTATATGTTGTGAATAATTCTGTATAATTGTAACTTGGAAAATCTTGTTGACCAAGAATTTCTCTGGCTTCTGAGACGTCTCAAAGCGAAACAGCAGAAGAACTCATGCTGTGAGTTTAGCCAGTGCGTGCTTCTCCTATCAGTAGGCAAGGAACACAACTGTGCTTACACAGTTGCACAGGAACAAAACTGAGAGGTAATGACTCACTCAATGTTTAGGTCATTAGTCAAATTCAAAATGAGGCAGACATTGTACATTGAGTCAGTTTGTTCAAAGTCAGACTTGAAGAACTAGACAGTTTCCAAGATTACACCCATAGTGGCAAATACCATTGCAACATTTTTTTTAATGGTAGTTTACTTCATCTTTGGATTTCTTTACCAAATCATCCTGCTGACATATTTGAGCTGTAAGTCTCATTGAGTGGTAATCCAGCATCAGAAAAAAAATTGAAATGCTCTGTCCCTGGGAAATTCTGTTTATGCCATCTATGGCTGAAATGCCAGTCTGAATCCTCTCCTCTGGGTAGATCTGAAATTGATACTCATCAGCTCACCCATGCTCTCAAGGGAGTCTTCAGCCAGCACAAAGGCACATCTTTCAAATGGATTTTCTGGATCTCTTGAGTACCTGACCAACCACATCCTCAGATACCGGTGGTCAGAGAAGATCTCAAGTAAGTTTGCAGAACCCATTCTTGGCATTCACACCTGAAGCCCCTCAAATACCTGAACCACTGCTTTACAACCACCCTCTTCCAGCACCTGTCCACTTCTCTTCATGCCATCTGGTCACGTCAAAGGACAATCTCAGCATATCTGGGAAAGTTGATAACTACAAGATCACTAGTGATACTCTCTTCTTTATGAGGCGAGGCTGCAAGAAGCCTCATGAACTGCCAGCACCGGCTTTCGAGTGCGCTCTCGTTGGCGGACACGGGTAGCTCCATGAAGCCCTGGTTAGGGTCCCTGCTGGGCCCTAGGCATCACTTTGTCTCCTTTGTCCCCACCCTGAAGTCTATATATTTTTTAAAGTGTACCCAACAATACCTACAAAATAGATTAATTTCCTAAGAACAATTGAAATAAATGTCTGCAAGACTTTTCTGATGAGACTTGGATAACTGTCTTAAAGTACCTTAGAAAAAAACAACAAAAAAGACAATAACGCATTGCCTTGGAGTCTACTCTGCGTCACGGTGACTTTACAGCAGACCAGATAGTCTCACAGGGATCCCAAACCTTATCATGAGAGAAGCAAACTACCCTCTCTTTGTCCCACGCAGCATTTTCTCAGTGGATAAAACCACTATTTAGGTGTTCAGCTAAGGGCTAAACTGTGGACTCCCTATGGTTCCTTTAAGTATTTAAACAATATATAAATAGTATAAAATTATGTATCTATTTCATCAATCATGCACTAATTTGGGAGTGAATTCAAGCATTCAGTGTTTAATGGGTCATTCCAGTGTCAATTTAACATTGACATTAAAATAAAATTTGCAAATTAAATGCTGTGTTGGGTACTTTATTTTCATTTGTATAAAAAATTGGAACTTTTAGGGAGATCATACTGCCAATGTTGTCATATGTATTTTCATTCTATCAGTTTATACTGATCTATCCAAAGCTGATAAAATGATCAACTATTTAAGATTGAATTTATATATTAAATCAATTTTCATATTAATTTACATATTAAACACATTCCTAAAATGCTATTTAAAATGTCTCCCATGTAACACATTAGGGTCATAACTTTGCACTGTGAATTAGGCATTGGGATGTTAACTGAAAAGTCAGTAATGCAAAATCGCCAGCCGCTCTTTGTGAAAAAAAAATTATGTAGTCTGCTTTTATAAAGAGTATATATATTGTCACCAGCAGGATCAATTAGAGGGCAGGCTATATGTGGGATTCTTTAGTAAATATTCCAATGTATTGTCTTAATAAAACTTTTTTAAAGTTTCATTTTATTAGTTCTTATTTGTGTATATCTTAAGTAGCTAGTGTTCTTATAAGAGATATGCTAAAATTGAAATGCTATAATAAACATAACTCTATTCACTCGTAATTTATAATGCTGGATGTCCACATCCAGGATACCAGCTGCAGGGGGCAGCTGTCCTTCTCTGTGGGTTCATACCAGCAGGAAATTCCACATTTATTTTCAACGTCTGTGGGTCCAGCCTTTCCTGGAGACTCTTAGGGTGTCTTGGAATCAGTCTTCCACCAGTTCTAAGAGGGTCCCAGCACAGGGAACTGAATCCATAGTGCTCCTGGCTGTCCTTTCATGGATCTTATAGTGATCCTGATGCTTACTCACCAATTTCTTCCCCGTTATATCACAAAATCCCCATCCTAATTCTGTAATTTGAATTTTGCCTCATAAGCATAATTAATTTTCTCTCATCCTGTCTCATTTATATTGAACAGTTTAGGAAGTGCATCACATAGAAAAACTTCCAGAGATAACAAAAAGGAGGAAACTTATATTGTTCTGGGAATCATAAACTAGCCAAGTCGATAAATCTACTGATTTCATTCATTTTAATAGATGTAATTTTAAAATAAAAATTTATTTAAAGATGCTGATATTAATCTACACTTGCAAATATCTTCTCAGAATGAAAAATGTATACTGATCCATCATTTAAAAAATAAATTTAGACTTCAAAAATAAAGATACAAGTGTTCAGCCAGAACACCTTAAATATTATATTTATTCCTTTATTTTGTGAGGTTGTGAAATTAATCTATAATAATTGCAATAGATTTTTCTAAAGTCTATGAAATAAACAGTTGTTTTGATATAAGAAGAAATGACAATATCTTCTTTTTCATTTTAAAACAAGCTGTCTGGTAGACAATAAGCAATATTTTAAATAAATTAGAATAGAATTTGCTCTTACCATGTCTCATAAGTGCCAAGCAATAAAAGGATTTCATTTTCAAAGTTATTATATCCCAATTGATCTTTCAGGCAATGGACTTATTATCTTATTATGAAGATATGCACATTTATCAAAAGCTTGGACCATCTGTCTCAGTTCTGTTTAATTTCATTATATATTCATCATTTAGACAGTCAGCTTATGACATAAGCCTCCACTGACGAGTAATTCTATACTTATTATCACTTAAGAATGTGCACAGGCAGACATCAGTCAACTTCTATTAGTCTTCTTTGAAATTAAAATTATACTAGTAAGAGGCTGATGACTAGCCAATCATCACTGATGTATGCAAGAAGAGTTTCAGCATTTCTTCAAAAAAGCCTAATAATGTTTGTTTCTTTCAAAGATCATATACCCTCAAAATTTATAAATTCTTATTGAGTTGAGAGGTGAATAACTTTACACACATTAACACCTACTTCAAAATTTCAATTCTAGAAATAAGCTCTAAAATCTGTTGAAAATATTATAATACAAAATAATTTGTTTGGATTATCTGTAACAATATTTTTTAATTCATGGATATAAACTAATAAATTTTATATTTTGAAGAGAATTCCAAGCATGTTATTGAATAAAGTATTTTATTATCCTTCTGCTTTTAAAAATATTAATAAGTGTATGAAAACATATTTAACTCAATATTTTATTCTTTTTCAGTTTCTAAAATGAATGAACTATATGGAAATACATTCTAGAAATATGGAAACTACTCTTATATTTTTGGTTAAATAAAAAATGCATTACTAAAAGGGACATACATCTCACATGTTCCACTTCCCATGGCTATTCTTATGATCACAAGCATGTGATCATAAAGGAACAAGTTTGAAATTATCTGAATGAAAAATGTGATTCCATACAATGAAATCCAATGAGGAATTTGAAATTCAATTCCAGAGAAAATCAACTAGCTAAAATCATAAAAATATAGCCTATTTTAATTTATTATATGAATCGTTTAAGAATAACTCAGTTTCTAAATAAAGAACTCATGTGGTGGTATGTGGTAGTCAGATTTCACAATGCCCTCAAGGAGAGCTGGGTGGTCAGCAAGGTGGCAATCTCAACCAAGAGCTCTGCTCTGAAGAGAGCAGGAAGGGAGGGTGACAACTGAGGAAATTCACCAAAGAATCAAACATATTTGTACATTAGCCTCTGAGAACAATAGCAACCACTGTGATGTTACACTCAGAATTGACATTAGGTTTTATTCGTGTTTAAGAGAAAGTCCTATTCCGAATATAACACTGCATTGTATACAATCACAGAATCTGAAGTACATCAAATAAGCCAACCGTTTATCTTTCATCCCTTTTCCAGAAAAGTAATCTGTAAGCTAACTTTGAGTAATTGGTTGAATTTGCCAGTGCAAAAGGTTAGACACAAGTATTATTTTAATAACCCCCATCCCAATGATGTTTAAAGTTGTAAATCAGTAGTAATACCATAATAGTGGGTAGATTAACAGAAACAAACAAACAAACAAAAAAACCTAGGCTTAGAGGTATTAAGTTTCTCAGTGGCTCATTTATAGAGCTAAGCTTGTGTACTCTAGCTTTTCATTATGGTGATAAGCATAATTCAAGACTGCATTCAGAAACAATATAAAATTGTTATTGAATTTATAAAACAGAAAGATCTGTATGTTTTCAATTAGCAGCATCAGAATCCACACTAGTTTTATTCCCAAAGTCCCCAAAACTTTAAATTAAAAAACAATTACTTGGAAAGTAGTGACAAATTTATTTTCCCTCATTTTTTCTACAAAAAGCTTAAATTAAGCAGTTTATAATTTGGGTTTTAGTATCCTAGACATAATAAAAGACAATTGAATCTGTTTACATGTATGTTTCATCAAATAACTTTTGACTGCGTGATTAGTTTATTGTACTATCATGAAGACACTGTGAGTTAGAAAGCAGAGAGATGCTTTTGAGGCAGAAATTATGTCTATTTTTAAGATTGTATTTATCTCTACTAGAGTTGATGTAGGAACTCTGAGGGTGGAGTGGCTATGAATTGGGCTGTTAACTCCAAGGTCCCCAACAAGGAAACCAAAGGTTGCTCCACCAGAGAGAGACTAAGCTTTCTGGTACTGTCTCAAAAACCCACAGAGTCCATAATATGCCCTGCAGAGTCGCTATGTGTTGGAACAATTCCATGACAGTGAGCTTTCCCCCCAGAATCAGTAGTGCAGAACCCTAGTAGAGTCTGGGTTTCACTTTGGTCTTGTAACCACAAGGGCCGCAGTTCAGAACCACCAGTCAGAGATCTGTGGGAGAAGGGCTAGGTTGCCTATTCCCTAAAGAGTTGGACGCTCAGAAATTCACCATGGGCAGTTTGACCTTACCCTATCAGGCTACTGAATTACAGATAACTTTGTACACATGTATCTTTTTTTTTGTTTGAAACTATCATAAAACAACTCACGGTTTTCAAATTAATTAGCAGAACAGTATTTCCTGTGATCATCAGCAATGAGAATGCATGAAATAAAGCATTTAAAAATTCTCAGTAAAATTGGATCTTTGGAAATTTGACTTATCAATGTACAATGTCTTATACTGTTTATACAAAAAGTCACAGCTGCTTTTATGTGTCTCTTTAAAACATAATAAGTAGGTACATATATTTATATAGCAGTTTGTTGAGGCAATGGACAGACTCTGGGTCTTTACTTAAGTATTTCCTCATCACAAGAACATTCTTTTATAATGATGTGACTATGGAGATGCCTACAACCCTGTTATAATCGCTGAAGACAAACATAAACAAATGTGTTGAAGGAAGCAGATGGTGCTGGCCTATTAAAAGATACAGTGCCTGGGGCCTTAAAAGCTTGAAGTCAAACAAGCAGCCATCTAGCACGGAAGCAGCAAGGCCCACATGGAAGGAGCACATCAGCACCTGTGTTCATGAGGTGTCGTCAGGAAGAGGCAGCAGAATTCCAAAAATAATCAGCCTTATTGAGGACATGAGGAGGCGTCAGGCTTCAGAACCAGAGCCTATCTGTGGGTAATCGGATGTGCTTATGCACAGGGGCTGAAAGGAGAAAATGCAGGCCATTTAGCACTGACAAAATACAAAACCCTCCTCTAGTTCTTTACTCCTTCCTCCCCCCAGAATCATGATCTCAGTCCAATCTCGAAATTGACACTAGACCGGTGTACAGATAGTGCCAGAGATGAGAACTTTCAATATTTGATATTCAGATATGACAAGCCCCCTCAGAAACAGTAATGGGAACAACAACTCCAGAAGGAGAGGGGAAGGAAGGGGTGAGGAAGGGAAGGAAGGGGAAATAGCAATACAGCACAATAACTCCCTCAGGAGATTTCCAGGATAGTAGGTGAAGGGATAGAATGGGCAGTGTAAGATATGTATAAATAATGAGAACAATACATAATATAGTAAGAGTTCATGGGGTTTGAAGGGTGGGGAATGGAAGGGTTTAAAAGGAGCTCATAGTAAAGGACTCAAGAATAAGGATAATGTTTAGAAAGTGCTGGTACCTATAATTGTACATGTCCATTTGAGATAATAGAGGTAGGTTTGCTATAATGCATATAAAAGTCACTGATGAAATGAGCTTTTTTAAATAAAATAAGTCATAATTGTACTGTGTCTTTCTTGAAACATAATCTCTCACCTTTTTTCCTGTGTTAGTTTTGTCTTTTATTTTTTTAGTTGTTTATTTTTGTCTTTGGTTTTTGATAGTTTCACTGTGAAACACATGTATTATATACTGCCTTGAAAAGAGAAAGCTTCTTAGGGTTAGAGTTAGGGCTAGATTTAGGGTTAGGGTTAGGGCTAGGGTTAGGGTTGGGGTTAGGGCTAGGGTTAAGGTTAGGGTTAGGATGAAGGTGAGGATAAGGGGGAGGGAGAGAGGGAGGGGGAGGGGGAGGGTAAAGGTGAGGGAGATATAAAAAAGAAAAGAAATGAGAAAGCCTCCTTGATTTTTTATAGAAATATATTTCCCAAATAAAAATAATTCTCAAGCAATACTTATTCTTCTCTATGCTTCCTCTTAATATATTTATATTAGCATGGTCTTTATCATAGACATATTTAGCTACCACTCTCTATATTAAAAAGTAATTGCCAAAAGAAAAATTTTAAAAAAAGTAATTGCCACTGGCTGAGTCTTGGTGGTGTAGTGGTTGTGCATGGGACTGCAGCCCACCGGGTTGACAGTTCAAATCCAGCAGCAGCTCTCCAGGAGCAAGGCTGGGCTTCCTACTCCCACCAAGGCAGTGATTCTACAAAAAGCAAAAGGTAAAAGTAATTTTCTCTATGCATCAGTCTCAACTTATCTGCCTACTTTATCTGTGCATGCATTTATTTATCTATCTGTAAGCATTCTGCTGTCTATATTTTTCAGGAATCCTAACTTTATGTTAAAAACATTCATTGCCTTCAGTTATTATTTATAATTCTATAAACGTCATTGCATTTTTATTTATTCAACTATGTATATAGCTATTCTCAGCCTCTATATTAAAATTGTCCATTTTGTGTTTCAATTTCTTCATCATATTAAAAACAATTATTTAAAAATTCTGACCAGTAAAGGGAAAATTTTTTAAATATTGCCAATCCCTTACTGATCTTATATACAGCTATTTGTGGAAAATATTCACCATGGAGTGATTCTAGCATGTGAAAAATGAAATTAAAGACAGCAATGACAAGGGCAATAGAACAATTTCTCTCTGCGTCCTGCTGTTGAGTGATGACAGTGCATGATGTCCAATAGCAATATATGAATTCCACATGTATAGTGCAAGTGTTATATGCGTGCCCATAAATTTGATAATTTAAGTGAAATGATATAATATATTGAGGGACAAAACTATCAAATTTAGAGGCTATTAAATTGGTTTTGATGCACAGCAAGCCTATGTCCAACAGAACAAAAAGAACAAACAAAAAACCTTTGTGCAACAGGACAAAAATAACAGTCATCATTCTCAAAATTGTTATGTTTGATTCCATAATTGCAGCACTGTGTGAAACCATCTTTTAGAGAGTAGAAGAGACAAATTATCTATCTCCATACTATACTTCCAAGGGACAATCTTGCTCTACTTATTCACAGACAGAATTTTTTTTATCTTCTGGCATATGATACACTATCAATATTCTTCACCAGCACCATAATTGAAAGCGTCAATCCTTCAACCTGCTTTATTCAATGTGCAACTTTCACATGCATATGAGGTAATTGGAAACAACATGCCTAGCATCAGGTGTATCTTAGTACTCAAAGTGGCATCCTTGTCTTTCAATATTTTAGAGTAGTCTTATGCAGATTTACCCAATGAAAGATGGTATTTGATTTGTGCATAATTTTGATAATATATAAAGCAGAAAAATTATATTTAGTTTAATTATAGAATATAAAAATTAAATTGGGCTGCTGCATTTTTGGTTGAATGAATTTTGGTTGTATCCTGCTATGCAGAGGCATGATGTTGCTATTGCCTTTGTTTAGAGATTATGTATAATTAAAGAGTTGTATGGCTGTCAAATTGATAAAGGGTGGTCTGTCATAGAGTTTATGTCAGCATGCACCTGTGCGAAAGTGTGGAGTCCAACATGCAAATCAGGTCAAAGACTGCAGGCGCCTCTTTGGAGGTGTGGCCTTTTATAAAAGAGACAGTGGAACTTCTCTCCTTCACCTTTCTCTCTGCCAGGACTGTGCCTACCATGGAAGGCAAGCTCCAAGTTGTTTGCACCCTGCTGTTTTTCTATCAACCTAGGATCCACACAATTCTGCAACCCCCAGCATCTTATCAGTTTGATTCTTTCTTCATTTTTTTCTTGAGTCTGCAGATATTTGAGTCTGCAGTTACTTGACTCTGCAGAGACCTTCCATGAGTATTTGAACTGATCTGAGATGTCTTCTTAATATGAAGTTCTTTTGTATATCTATGTGAGTGTTTTGTTTCTCTAAACAACCTAGCCTAACACAATAGCACTACTCATTGGGACTATTCAAAAATAAATAAAATGAAGTTTGTGTACATTAAATACAGTTTTTCATACTGTGGTGGCTTATATATGGCCATGTTTCTAGAAGCTAGATCACTGGTCTTTCCAATAATCACAGGGCTACCAAAAGAACAAGTCTCAGGAGAGCTTCCAGATTAAGATTTGGCTACAAAAAATAAATAGGCTCCACATTTTGGGGGAATTGACCATGGGAAAAAAACTTAGAAATAGCAAGGGGAAAATGGCCATATACTAAAAAAACTCTGATATAGCATTAGAAAAAATGCAAGACATAATACCAGAAGAGGAGTCAGAAAATGGGAAAGCACTCATACATCTCCCTTCTCAAAGTAGAAGCGAGTCAACGTGCATAGTATAAAGTTTTGAAATTTTAATTTGCAGATGAGGGATGACTCAAAATTAGAAGAAAGGATGATAAATATCTATTGATAATTGGAATTGGAATGCAAAAACTATGAACCTACAAAAATAGGATGTCATCCAAAAAGAAATTGGTTGCACAAGTATTCATATCCTAAGCATCAATGAGCTGTAATGAACTGCTATTAACCTCACAAATTAGACAGTCATCTGTTTGACTATGTCACGAATAACAAAATAAAGAATTAAATCATATTTGTCATCAAAATGAGCAGATTAAGGTGTATGTTTTTTATTATTATAATTTTATTGGGAACTCTTACAGCTTTCACAACTTTTGTAATTCAAATGAATCAAGCATAATTGTCCAATTGCTAGTTCAATTGGACATTGTCAAACACTTTCTTTTTCTTGAACTCTTTGATGTCAGTTCCTTTTATCTCTTCCCTTCCCCTTCACCCGGGAACTTTTATTGTTATTCTTATGTATCATTATTTTTATTATATATGAATATAGTTAGCTCTATCTTATTTTGAAGTCCAGTGCTGTCAGTAATAAGATAATATCTATCCAAACACAAGCAATTGAATTTAATAATATTATTGAAATTTTCAGAGAAACCACTAAAGCTAGCGAGGCAAAAGTTGAAGAATTTCAACAGTTTCTTTGTCTGAAATGGGTCACACATGAAATCAATATGCATTAATAATTATTGGAAATTTTAATGCAAAAATTAGAAACAAAAAGAAAATATGGTCCTGGTGATGGAAGCAAATCTCGAGATTTCATGGTAAAGTTTTGAAAGACAAATTTGTTTCAAAGACTTTTAATAACAACACAGAATGCAACTATACATGTGGGCTTCTCCTGATGTCAAATGGACATGTACAATTATGGGTACCAGTACTTTCTAAACATTATCGTTATTTTCGAGTCCTTTACTGTCAGCTCCTTTTAAACCCTTCCATCCCCCACCCTGCAACTCCCATGAACTCTTACTATATTATGTATTGTTCTTATTATTTGACATAGTATAGAGTTGGTCAATATCATCAACTTAAATGAGATGATGAGTGACTTGGAACAATCCACCGAATGCTCATGTGTAAGCTCAGGTGGAATCTGAAGAAAAAGAATCAAGTGCTAGGGAGCCAAGCTCTAATCTTGGGTTTATCCTACCCGACGTTTTAAGAACATTTTAGGAACAAATTCTCTAAATTAACAACAATAATAGAAAAACTTGATGAACTGTGGGTTGACATCAGGAACATCATTTATGAGGAAATAGGTCATTAAAAAGATGACATCAAAACAAAACAGGGATCTTGCTCTTAATCATAAAGTAGCTAAGTCAAATGGAAAAAATGATGAATTCAAAAAGCCCAACAAGAAATGCCCAGTGTTCATCAAAGGGGGGAGTGTTAATTGATAAGATTTAAACTGTTCAAGTCAGATTTGCATCATAAATCTTCTGTACTCATCTCTCTAAGACACTCTGTTTAGTAAACACTTTCCTGCCATCCCTCAATTGCAGAAAGAGTGAGCTCATTGGGGCTTAATTCCCATGTAGTTCCCACAGATGAGTTTTGGATCCTACTTTCATCTTTAGTCTTCTGCAAACCTGATTCTAAAAATGTAGGCTCTGATACTAATTCCTCCTTTAACTTCTGATTGTATGGTTTACATTCCTTGAGTGACTAATGACACTGTGCTTCTTCAAAGTGGACTTAATTGGCATCTCACTTCAATGGCAGTTTTAACACCACAGAAACCTGGTAGCTGGTATCATCTAATCTCTTCACCACATTTTGCTATTGCACCCATAGTTTCTGGTTCCACTTCCTAAGAGGGAATATTCAGCAAATCTATGATGTCCCAACAAATTGTTCTTAAGTTTGACCGAGGATTCAGTGAGAGTCCCAAACTCATTTCTGAATCTATGTTTGTTTCAATTTATCATTAATTGGGAATATGTATATGTGTCATATAATTCCATAGTGCAATCACATTAAGCAGAATTGTACATGTGCTTTTAAAATCAGTACCAAACTGACTTTATATTCTTGGATTGCTTGACATATTTTCCCTTTTACCCCCTTACCCCCCTCTGCCACCCCCAAATCTTTGTTCTACTTGCTGCCTCCATAGTATCGTAAGTCCTGGGCTTCATTTACATCCTCCCCCAAGAAAGAAAAACATATAACACAAATTCAATAAAATAACACCTCTGGGTTGCACCCTAATATAAACAAACAAAACCAAAGTAAAATAGAACATTTACTAAGGCCAATTTGTCCTCCTGCCAATAGTTCCAGTCTTGGTTCAGCTGTCTTCTGCTTCCTCAGACACCATGTATTCTCTGACCTGAGTCCTCAGGTTACAGATGTGTCTGAGGTAAAGTCCATCCTGTTCACGCAGTGACGTTTCTCACTGACGCAGCATCTGGAGCGTGCTGTGTACCGTGAAGATCCAAGATTCACTGTCCCATCAATCCAGGGCACCTCAGCTGGGTCCATAAGATGCAGCCAGAGGTTCACGTCAGTATGGCCTGTTTGGTGTATGCACCCAAAGACAATCCCCACCTTTGGTGTCTCCCAAAGCGTTTTCGGTCATTTTCCCATCAACTAGAGCTCAGTTCCCCTACTTTTCCTACCAACGGACATGTATTTATATTCCCCCACAACATGTTTGCCCTCCTGCTGAATTGTTTTTACATCATTATCCCTCATCTCTCTGATAGGGTTGTTGACTATGCAAAGCAGTCAAATGTGTGATTTATAACAAATTACGGATAGTCTTGAGAAGAATGAGAATTTCAGAACATGTCACTGTTCTCATATGGAGTTGTGTAACAGAGCAAGGGAATGCTGCATGGATTGAAATCAGGGAAGACGTGTGTTAGGTTGCATCCAATCACCAGGCTTTTTCAATCCATATACTGCACAAATCATCAGAGCAGCTGCGTTAGATGAAGACAAATATGGCGTCATGTTTGGTGGATGGTTTATTAACAACCTGTAATATACAGACAGCACAAACTTGCTTGTGGAAAGTAAAGAACACTTTAATCCCTTGCTGATAAAGATTAAGTATTACAGTCTTCAATATGGATTTCAACTTTATATAGACTATAAAATTCCTCACAACATGCCAGTAACTCACAGCATGCTAAGTAAAGAAAAACAGTTTAAATTTTCAAGTATTTTACCTGTTAAGACTCCACAATCAATACTCACAGAAGTAGCAGTCAAGAAACCAAATTACACGTATTTTGTAGAGCCTACTATAAGAAAACATCTTTAAATAGTTGACAAACTGGGATGTTACTTTGGGGACTAAAGTGCACCAGAGAAGCCATCAGTAGTCTCATGTACATGTGAATGCTGTATATTGAATAAGCATGACCAAAGAATAATTTATGTATTTGAATTATGGTGCTGCTAAAGACTATTAAAAGTTCAAAGTTCTAGCATGGTTAAAAGAAAAATTTAAATAAATATTTTTCTTCTACACATACAAATTTCTATGGATTTGTTTCCCTAGTCTACCCAGACTAATATGGAGTGTAACACACCAGCATAGATTAAACATTAGCAATATCTTAAATTGTAATTTATAGTGATATAAAAGCCTTTGCATGGAGGATTAAGGATACACATTTATCTTTATACTTACATTGACTTTAAATATAATATAATGATGTACAATGTAAAATACTTAGTCCAATCAACTCTGTATTTATATCAATAAATATACCTAAATTTATTTAAATCCATTAAAAACTAAAAGTAAATAACAACAAAAACAACAAAAAACATGATCATCAAGTCAAATCTGACTCATGGTGATTGCCTTGACAGAGTTTTATTTCTTCTTAGGATTCTTGAGATTGTAATTTCTTAAATAATCATCCAAACTCATTTCTCTTCTATAGAGGGCTTGGTTGGTTTGAACTGCCAACTTTCAATCTAAAACCCAACTCATTGTGCCATTGGTAGATATAAGACATCAAGCAGAAATGAGCTACTGATGTTTCTGATTATTAAGAGCTTGTTCCTGTTAGTTGCTTTTGCATTAGTTTTAACTCATAATCAACCAAGGTACAACAGGGCAAAACACTGAAGAGTTCCACACAGTCCTCACGCTTGTTTTTGAGAGTTATAAAGTCATTAATGGAAGCTTATGCAATTCCAATTTGTATATTGGAGATAAGAATGGAAAACAGAAAGATTTACATGAAAAAATTTCATTTTCTGTTAAATTTAAATGTAAGCTTATATTTTCAAAGTAAATGAGCATAATGAAATCACCTTGAAGTATTCTTGATTAGAATTACCTGGAAATTATTGGTGTTTTATAGAACCATAGTTTAGCCTGAAAGAAAATACAAATTAACAAGTTTAGTAAAATATAGTTCTGGGAAAAGTAGTTTGTTATCTGCCAAAATTACTTTTTAACAAATTAAATTAAATGATAAAAATATGCAATAAAGATTCTTCAAGTTAAGGTGTGATCACATCCATAAAAATGAGAAAGTATTGAATTTCTTAATTAAGTCTGGAGAGTATGATTTTTTAAAATCTCAATGCATAAACATATTCAGAAATATATTTATATTTAATTAATTATAACATACAAATATAAAAGCCTAAACAAAGTCGGCAGAACACTATCAGAGATACCACCAGAGGATGGGCACCTCATCGGTAGGCATTCAAAATGTGATGGAAGAGATGATTTCTTAGGATGGAGTCTCAACCATTATAATGTAAGTTAACTAAAGCCTGTGGGAAGGGAGTCTTCAAAATGTTCATTTGCTGATGGGGAAAGACAAGATCAGGAGAAACAGCTGCTGAAAAAAATCTAATGATGAGAGCATGCAATATGCAAAGTATACATTTAAGATAATTGAAAGTAGTCAATCTTAAATGGAAAGCATGAAGATCAATATGAAAGGCATTGTTGATCTGAAATAGACAGATATTCACCATTTCAAATGCAAAATTCATATGGATTACTATGAATGTCATGACATTCATTACCAAAAAAATGTCTTGCTAGATCCATCATAAAGTACAATGCTGTTTGCGATAGCATCAATCTATCCAATTTTAAGAAAATCCAATGAATACAAGTGTTCTTCAACTTCATGCACCTATGAAAAAAGTGAGTTATGGGGAAAGAAACAAATTCTATCAAGTTTGAAATAGACCAAGCATGCAAATCAAGATGCATTGATAGCTATTGGGGATTGGAATGCAAAAGTTGAAAACAAAGAGGAATGAACAATAGTTCGAAAAATAGGGACCCAGTGAAAGAAGTGATGCTGATGATTGTGTAATAAAAATATATGAGGTCTCGATTTTCTGCTTCCCACTTTCTTTTGAGGAATTTCATACTCAGTAAGCCTTTAACTCATTTTTCACATATTTACTTAAAATTTAACTAGGCTATTTTTCTGCAAATAATTTTAATAATAAATACACTAGTTCCTAACTTCTACAGGAGGGCAACAAAACCCAATTGATCAATTACTAGCAAAACAATAAATGTATAGCAAAATCAACGAGGCTGTAGCTGTTTCCCAAAGCTAATGTGATTTCAAATAGTTCCATCTATTATGCTTAGTTTTCTTTATGGATAATTAACTTATCATTTTAAGTAAATTTTACTGAAATTCCATGGAGTATATTCACAATTTTTGCCTGAATGAAATAATAGAGAGGGAGGTTCAAAAAGTTTGTGAGAAAATAGAATTATAGGAAATGGTATCTTTTTACAAAACTTTTGGAATTCTCATTTACTTTTTTGTGGGGGCAGGGGCCATCACTGCCTCTGGTGGTCGTGGGAGCTACCCAGTGCTGTTCTTGAGAGCTGCCGCTGGATTTGAACCGCCAAACCCGCGGACCTCAGTCCCTCACTCAACCACTTACGCCACTGGGGCTCAGCCCCATTTACTTTTTATAACTTACATTAAGTTATAGGATTTTTATGCATCAGAATCAGTTTGATGGCATTAAGTTTCATTTTTGTGTTTAGTTTTTATATACTTGAATATAACATAGCATACAAAAGAAGTATAGGGAAAAGAATTTTATAATGTGAGATACTGAAAATTAATGTTACTTTAACATTTTCTATATGCATTTTATACAGTAGTATAGTTCTATACTTATGTGTCAAAGTAAACTTTCTAGTCTGACAATTATTCTAATTTCCTTTTAGTAGATTCTCATTTATATTAGAGGATAGTGAGTTTTAAACCACAGTTAATGTTTATGCGTATAAGAGAAGAAAAAAATTAAAGTAAGCAAATATTTATATGATTGAATGATACATTTAAATAAGTGCTTCCATGTACAAAATGCATAATGCTGTTAAAGCAATATGGTGAACTTTAATTCATTTTCAAATATTTTATCTGTTTAACTTCAAAACAGAGAGAATGTGTTGAACAGATGTGATCTTGGTAGGACTCCACTTTTTGAAGAATAGCATGTGGAGTTACCACCATCCTGCAACTCACGGAAAAATATAAAGTGTAAGTTTTATGAGGTCCCAAAAGAATGCTCAAAGATGATTTATCATGTATCGTGCTTGGGAATCTGAAATGGAATGGTTAAAATATAAATGCATGGTAATAAAAAACATTGAAATATTTCTTTCACCAGATAAAAGACTGTTTTTAGCTTAGTTTCATACAAAAATCAGAAAACTTGCATACTTGTATGTGTTATAGTGTAAAGCTGAAATCTCTTACTTGTAAACCCTGAAATAATGATGCATTTGTGATATGTTTGTGTTTACTGTTTTAAATTATAAGCTTTTATCTATAATCTCTTATTTTAATTATAATCTGTGTGGTGAAGTGGAATTGCTTATTATGGCTCTTCCATCCCTAATCTTTGTAACTCCTTCCTGGCGACTAGATAGGAGCATACACATAAGCACAGAGGACTCTGACTCAGGGAATGGTTAATTTTCAACCTTCTGGTATCTAAGCAGCATCTCAGAAATAGGAATGTAGTATCGACTCCATGGTGGTTAAGAAAGAAGAGTCACCAGCAAAGCCTATGAAAGATCTCTGCTTAAAGTGGAGGAGACAGCGTAGGCAACAAAGGGACACAAGAGAACAGTGACCAGAGACAGTTGAGAAAGAGCAGAGGGACCCAGGGGGCCGAGAGGTGGCAAAATGGGAATGGGATTCTCCTCCTCTCCTTCATAAAGGAAGTAGATGAGGGCCCCAAGCCATTCCATCAATTTGTAATTACTCTTTGCCACTGCCTTCAAGCAAAGAGCCTGAATGCTTTATTTGTTTTTGTTAGGTGCCATCAAATCAGTTCAAATCATTGCAAGAAATCACAGCAACCCTACTGTTAAGAGAATAAAACACTTTCTGCTTCTGCACCGCCCTTACAATTGTTCTTATATTTGAGCTCATAGCTTCGGGTACTGTGTCAATCAGTGTTATTAAGGACCTTGTTACTCTTGAGCCTTGCCCCGCCACACAGCCAAGCATAATATCCTTCTCCAGCGACTGGTCCCTCCACTCAACATATCGAAAAAATGTGGAAGTAAATCTCACCATCTTTCCCTCCAAGTTGCATTGTAGTTGAACATCTTGTAATCTAAAACTGTTTGGTCTTTTGGCAGTCCATGGTACTTTCAATATTTTTCACTATCACTGTTGTTCAAATGCATCCATCTTCCTTCTGTCTTCCTTAACCAAAGCACAGCTTTCACATGCATAAAAGGTAATGCAAAGTACCATGTTTTCCTCATGCATCAAAGGTGCAACTTTGTCCTCAAATACATACTCTTGATTTTCAATGCTTTCAGGAAGTCTTGTGCTCTAGATTTACCTAATGCAGTATGTCCTTGATTTCTTGATGGCTGCTTTCATGAACATTGATTTCACAATCCAAGCAAAATGAAAACGTTGGCAACTGCAATTTTTTCCTCCATTTATCATAACGTTAGCTATTCCAGTCACTAGAAAAGAACATTATGTTTATTAAAGTAAAAGTGTAAACCAGCAATATACTAGTACAAATACTAAGGGGGAAAGGTTGAAAAAAAGAAAATGAGAGAATAAATGCATGCTGCCAGATATGTTTGCTGACCTTTATGCATTTCTTCCCCCTACTCCTGTGGGAATTCAGGGACTGGCCTCCTAGCCCAAAGATTTTTGAGGGTCTTTGGGGGGTGGTATTGTTGATTGGCTTTGCTTGATTGCCGATCTGTTCTGCTCCCTTTTTGTTTTGTCTTGCTGTGGGGGACTCAGGTCAAATTATCTCCCACCATGTATCCCCATAAGACAGATATGGGGAGTAAGCTCAGGGAGAAAGTAATGGGGTCAACAGACCCAGAGGGTCTTGGTGGGAGAAGATGGCAGGGTAAGGATGTGGTGACCAAGCAATATCATAAACAGGGGAACAAGCAGGGAATTAAAACCAGTATCTAGGAAGCTGCAGAGATCTTGTGGGTTTTAGAGCAACACCAATCTAGCTGAGCAGAAGTACTAAGAGGTGAAAGAAAGTGGAAATAGAGGAAAGCTCTAGGAAGCAAAGTTATAGAGAAAAGTATTAAGAGAGGTGTGTACTTATGTAAATACATAGTGAGAAGAGCTGATCCCTAAGGTTCAAGAGAAAGTAAATATCTATAAAAGAACAATGTAAATACGTGTACTAATGTGTCTGAGAAAATTGACATATGGATTGTAACAAGAGTTGTCAAGCCCCCAATAAAGTGATATATTTTTTAAAAAGTAAAAGGACAGCAAAAGAGAGAAAGGTCTTTAAAGAAATGGACTGGCACAGTGGCTGCAACAAGGGGATGAAGATTAGGAACAATTATGAAGATGATGCAGACATGGAAATCATGTTGCTGTGTTGTGTGTTTTGCTGTCTTGATGAGTCAGTATAGCAGCTACAACAACTGTTCTTGTTGTGAAAGTTGTAGTATTCTCTAAGATGATTTGTAGTGCATACTGACTGACAGCTAAAACCCTTAAGGTTCATCAGGAAACACTTCAAGCCCCCCTCACTTTCAGCATGCAAGTCTGTTAATATGCTTCTCCCGATCCTGATGCCCTTCCTTCTTCTAGAAACCCACTTCTGACTTTTTGTTCAGAATACAGATTGAATAATATAGTGAGATGATATAATCCTGTTGTTTACCTATCCTGATTTGATACCATGCGGCATTCCCTTCTGTTGACACAAGTTCATATGTAGGCTTTCCATCAGTGCAATGAAGTGTTACGGAATTCCAATTCTCCTCAAGGATATCCATAATCTGTCATGATTCACACCATCAACGGCCTTTGTATAGTCATTAAAGTAAAAAGTAATCTTTTTCTGGTATCCTCTGCTTTCGGCCAAGTTCTATGTAGCATCAGTAATGCTATTCCCTTTTCTCTTAAGAAACTGGCCTGCCAATATATTGCTCTAACTCTTTCCTAGATGATAAAAAAGCAAAATATAACATGTCTGTGATATAAGTGATATTGTCCTATGAATTGAGAATTCTGTTGTCTTTTTTCTGTATAACATATAAAGCTGGGAATTGAAGACCTCATCGGTCTCCCTTATAATTCACTTTAAGTGACTGTTACTGATGATTTGGTTGTCTAATGGAAGAAACAAACAAACAAAAATATCCATTTGGGGGGGGCGCATCACTGCCCTCTGGTGGTAGGAGTAGGAGGCACAGCCTTTGCTCTTGTGGAGCTGGAATTGAACCTCCATCCCAGTGGGCCACAATCCCGCACACAACCACTATGCCACTGGGGCTCAGCCCCAAAATATCCATTTTTATTTATGCTTTCTTCACTAATAATTCTTATCCACAGCACAGATTCCATACCCTATTCTTAAAAAAAAAAAAGGCTTTTTTTTCAAAGCTATTTGTTTGTTTGTTTTAACTATACTTTATCACCTTCAAAGTAATCTTTGTTACACTTAATACATTTGTCAAGTTTGCTATTCCATTCTTGGAAACATTTCTCAAACTTATGTAGATGACTGGCAGCACCTCCCTTGTTTTTTCTTTAGACGCTTCTAATTCGTCAAATTGCTGTCCTTCAATCAAAGAAAGAAAAATAAGTCACACACATCAAGGTGAGCTGTGTGGAGCAGAGAGGCATGCTATTTTTTCCCCAAAGATTGCTGGACTCAGATGGCTGCATGAGCAGGTGTCTGGTCATGGTGGCAAGAGCAGTCCCATCTTCCACAAACTAGGCCTTTTTTTGGTCACATACTGTTATGCTATACATTTAGAACATTTAAATAGAAAACTTGATTAATAATCTGACCTAGTGGAACAATATGATCTGCTGCATTGGGAGTTGGCATTTTGGTCCATTCAGGAAGTTGATGGATATCTAAAACAAGTTTGTCATCAATTGACAGTTCAGCTTGTTTAAATAAAAAAAAAAAAACCCCTCATACAGCTGAAGTTTCTCCAAATTGCTGTCCTTGTTTAACATCACAACAGTTCCTGCTGCATTTTTCCAAAGCAGGAAACAAAGTTTCACAATCACATATTGTCCTCTAAAATCAGTCATCACAAAAAAACTAGGCTTAGGCAATACTCCTTTCATGAAAAACACTCCCTGAGACCAGATAGAATCTTTTTCAGGTGATGCCAGTGTGTGCACTCACTCAATGAATTGCTGAGTTCTTTCCTAATAGGAAAAATGCATACTAAAAACTATACCCAGTAGAACTTTCTTTCCATTTGGGGAGACATGGTGCCCTCTCATATATTATTTTAAAATAAGTATGATGTAGGGATGGCATCTGTTCCTCCAACTGCGTACGCATAAAGGAAAAAATCACCATCATCATAACCAGTTGCCTAAGACCAATACCTATGTTGGTATTGTCAGATCTGGCCCCATGCTCCAATCTACTGCTCTTATCACTTCTAGTTCCAATTGATCTTTCAGGTGATTTTTGCTTTTCAATGGGGTCCTGCAATTCATTGCAGTATTACACAGGAATAGTGGTCAGTAGTCATGACTATGGAGTTTATAAGGGACACCAAAATCAATGCCACAGTTGAAGTAAATTCTGATTCATAGCGACTGTTTATTCAACTTGGGGTTGCAAGGACATACTCCACTCTGAGCTTTCTCTGTGTCTGGTAGCAAAATTTCCTCCCTCATGCTTTGAGTGAACAGTGTTTTCATATCCAACAGGGTGGCAATCCCAGTGTAGCACATCTACAATCACTTACAGCTGAGTCATATATAATCTAATCAGGAAAACCAAGTTTTATTGGTGTGAGTAATGAAGGCTATGGCTAGAAGAGCCTTATTAAATAATTTCTGGCATTGCAATTATATATGTTTTTGTTGTTGTCAGGTGCCATTGAGTCTGTTTCAACTCAGAGCCCCTATGCATAACAGAACAAAACAGTGCCTGGTCTGGTGTCATCCTCATAACTTGCCCAATGGCTGAGCCCATTATTGCAGCTACAGTGTCAAGTCACTGCATCAAGGGGTTTCCTCTTGTTTACTGGCCCTTCTCTTTGCCAAACATGATGTCTTTTTCCAGGGGTTGGTTTCTCCTAAAGAAAAGTCCCAAGTATGCAAAATGATGTAGCACCATTTTTGCCTCTAAGAAGTAATCTGGTTGTACTTCTTCCAAGAAAAACCTGTTTGTCATTTTAGTAGCCCAAAGCTTTAGCAGTCAAATTCTTTTTGAATTGCGCATCACAAATCATTCTTTCTTTGGTCTTCCTTAGTCAATATCCAGTATTCACATACACACAAGGCAAATGAAAATACTACAGTTGGGTCAGATACACCTTAGTCCACAAAATAACATCTCTGTTTTGGAAAACACTAATGAGATGGTGTCCAGAAGATTTACACAAAGCAATTCATCTTTTTATATCTGTAAATGGAAATGATTTATTAAAAATGTTGTAAATAATTACATAATATCTATAAAACAAGCAATACTTAATAACTTTTAAACAATTAAATATATTGTGTAGTTTAGGGGGGTTATTTCCACACATGTTATCTATATCTTTTTATATCTTTTACATTTTTTCTTTTTTCATATCTTTTTTATATTTTTCTTTCAACTTGACATGTGCATCATGAAGTTTGGCCTGCCTTTTGCCAGCATATCTGCTCCTCAGCCTGGGAACTGTATGATATGTTCCATGAGCTTGTATGCAGATTCTAGCAAAACAAAATCCTTGAACAAAAAATGTCAACATTTTTCTCCATTCACAATCATTTTTTTCTACAGGTCCATTTGTGAGGAACTTAGTCTTTGTGATATTGAATTTTGTTTCCTATTGAAAGATGCACTTCTTGATTTTCATTAGCAAGTGTTTCAAGTCTTCCCCACTTTCAGCAAGTAAGTGGTATCATCAGCATATCACAGATTGTTAATAAACCTTCTTCCAATAGAAACTGTAAACTTAATTCTCTATGCTATTCCCAGTCCATAAAGATAACGCAGCGGTCATGTCTTATGTCACTTTTGTTATTGAGATGTAGGGGATGGAGTTAATCTGGAGATAGCCATTGAATAGCCAATGAGGCCTCTGTGTGGGCATGGCGTTCTCTTGAGACGTCTGGGTAATTTTGTGATATTTCCCTGGTGGAGAAGAGATGCCATCCTCCCAGTTGATGGGAGTCAGTCTCAGAGATGATGAACTATGGATAAGACAAGATGGCAGAGTCTTAGGAGCTGGAGGAGATGCCACACGGCCTTACCCTGATGGAGCCGGACCTCTGAAGCTGGAGAAGCTTTGTGGAGACTTCTGCCAGTGCTGAGTTGCTTCTACCACCACTGGATCCTTCTGGTGGACACTGAGCCCTGGAAGTGAGGAGCCTTGGGGAGATCCCTGCCATCACCGGGATTCTGCATCCACTGACCTGTGACTTCATGAATCGGAAGGAGATTTTATAGATTGATATTAGGCATATGGGCTAATATTAGACTTATGATTTTGAACTGGACAAGGTTGGGTTGTTTTTTCAATGCTCCATTCCACTTGTATATAAACCCTACCCTTATATCCATATGTGTGCCTATGAATTTGTTTCTCTAGTCTACTCGGACTAATACAGATACCATCTGTCCACAATAGTTCTATCTGATATTAAGTGTTCTCTTGCGGAGTAGCAGGAGAAACATTAGAATGAAAGTACCTTGATAGTTCTTTTTAAAAATATTCTTATATTACTGATATATTGCCATCTTGTAATTCAACTAGAAACCATGCCTTTAAAATATCTTCCAGATCTTATAGCACCTGCTATTTTGTCAATTCTTTAGTAATTTTAATCCTTTTCCAAAATAATGTTCTGATTCTTATTAAATTGAATTACACATATGACAAGAGCCATATTGTCCTAATGGTTCTGAGTTGGGTTGCTAAATGTAAGTTTAGAAGTTCAAAACCACCAAGCACTTCACAGGAAAAACATGGGGCTTTCCGCTCCTAGAAGGAGTTACACACAGTCTTGGAAGTCAGAGGGGCACTTCTCCCTCTCCTCTCAGGTCACATGGGTTAACATCCTGATGTCCTCCCATAGCTCACCAAGTCTTCTGATCTTAGTGTTCAATGTGTCAAATGTGTTCTTGACATTCAGGTGGGATAGACACCAGGTCATACTTTTGCTCTAGTGAACTGAGTTTAGTTTTCTTCAGCTTTAACCTGAAATTTCATAGAACAATTCATCATTGATTCATTGAGCCTGCAAAAATTTATCATGTAAGCTCTAGCTTGGCTTCTTGATTGCCTGTTGATCACTTTCTGAATGAAAACATTGGTAAAATTCTTGAAGTATTTCTTAACTAGTTTTAAGAGTTTGTGTATAATTTTCAAAAATAGTTGTATTTCCTTAGATATGAATATATAACATTGTATCATAGATAGTACCATATTACAAGCTACATCTTGAAATGTTCTTTTAATGGTAAACACTATGCCATTCTTTATATTGGCGTATTCTATTTGACACTTTTCTTTGATATCAGTACAAATATGGATCTCTTCTAGTGAATTGACCAAACTTTCTGTCTTCGAAATTTCCTAGCATGGAAGGGTACATCCTATCAGTGTTTCATCAGCTTTTTCCAATATTTCAATTGATATTACATCAATTCTGGGAGCTTTGGTTTTAGCTAATGCTTATAGTACAGTTTGAGGTGTCTCCTTTCACTGCAACTCCATCTTTCCGAAACTGTGCTCTTTCCAGGGATTAGTCTCTTCTAAAAACAAGTCCAATGCATGCAAGATAGAGTCTTGCCATCCTTTCCTCTAAGGAGCACTCTGTCCTGGCAAAACTTTTTCCAAGACAGATCAATTTGTCCATTAGCTGTTCACTGCAGTTTCAAATTTTTCTCCAGCACCAAGATTCAAATTCATTGATTGTCTTTGGTATTCTTTATTCATTGTCAAACTTTCACAAGCATATGCGACCATTGAAAACACCCTGTCATGAGCCACTTGCACATAATTCCTCAAAGCAGCATTCTTTACCTTGAATAATAATCTGTCCTGAAGGCTACAAGCCTTGATCTTCATCAGTAAGTGCTTCATGTCCTCCTCACTTCCGGCAAATGAGGTTGTGAATATTTTGACATAGTTCACTAAAATTCCAGTAGACACCAGGTAGTGGTAAGAATTTTCAGGTTTGAGTTGGTTTGCTCAGAGGACTAGCTAGACTATCTATGCTCCAAAATGAGAAGTTATTTGATGCTATTTCTCTAAATCTAGAAATCATGGGCCCAGGAATAAAAGGGAAGTGGTCCTTGCACTATTCACTATCACCACCAGTTATCTACTGGCAAAAATATATTTCCTCTCCCTGATATTCTATGCTCTGTGACTGTGGTAATTAGGGATTATATCACCTAGACACTCCAGGATGGAGGTAGGGCCAAACTCGTTCATCAAGGTGCAGTCTGATGACGCACCTTTGATGCCATAGACTTTTGTATAGAAGCAAGGGAAACAGAGATAGACCCACCTCAGTGCCCCTTTGCACTCTGTGACTTCACTGGGACTCATTGTATGCTTCCAGTGGTAGCCTCAAGTAGCTGCCAGACTCTGAGCACTGATGAAGCCCTGCCCTCCTTTGAACCACCTTGGATCTATGTGACTCTGCACCCACCAGCCTGAGGTCTTCCTACTACTCACTTCACCTTGCTGCCTCACCGGCTTGCTCATACATGAGCCAGAAAAGGGACAGCACATATCACACAGAGTAACAGACATGAGTTGAACAGGGCTCAGATGCCTTTCATATTACAGGACTTCTGGACACAAGGCTCTTTCTATACATACATGGATGTCACTAGCTTTGCTTCTAAAGACAACATGGCCTAACGCAATGATCTAGAGATCATTGCTCCCAAGAGAGGCTTGCACTCTCAAGGAGATATAATATGCCCCTTAAATCTGATATTAGGAATGACCACTTTTGACTGCTCGTGCTTTGGGGCATGTATACTAAAAGGGAGTTAAGCTATGAGCTAGTCTGACCAATCTTGAGCATAAGTGGATAATTGGATTGAAATCATATAATGATTGTAAAGATTGTGATTGTATGCCTGGAATTTAGGATACTTCTTGGTACTAGTATGCCGTGTAATTAAAGCCAGGCAGAAAATAGATCGATGCAATGCTGACAGAACTACAAGCGGCAAGTCCTTTGGAAATGATGCAGGACAATCGTAGGCCAAAAACAATGAGTAACTGAGAGGCTTGCTGAGTACTAATAGATGGAAGAAGAAAAGTTCTAAATAGTATCTATTACCACCTGAGCAGATGCAGTAATGTACTTTTGGAATTTTGTTTTACCATTTTTGTTACATGAGTGTGTGTGTGTGTGTTCAAGTGTGCATGTCAATGAAAGAGGGGGCTTTCAAAAGTTAAAGGAGAAATAGAATTTTTAATTGCTTTCCAATTATACAAAATATGTTACAAAAATTATCTCACAAACACATTAATCCTAAGATCTTCAAAATATAGGGTTATTATATTCATCTTTAAGTTTAGAATACATTTTTGTAACATCTTCTTGTGAGTAGTTATCATCAAGTCTATTCCAATTTGTGACAACCTCTTGGGTAACAGAAGGAAATTATGGCCTCGCTTATATGAGTGTCATTGAATTAGAGTTAATTGTCTAATTAAAAGTGATAGTTTAGTCAGAGAAGTATAGTTTTAATACAAGTTTGGGAATGTGTTTATTAAGAAAAATCATCTAAAAATAATTTTCTCATGGTTCAAAGAATTTATAGAGATTTTAAAATGACATATATATTAAAGTATATTTATCTCAGTTATGTTCCATTTTTTTCCAAAATATATTCTGGATATGTTTATATCATATTTTTAAGATGAGCATACTCTAAGTGACCTTGTGCTTTTTTATATACATCAGTTGGTGTATTGTTGAAAATATCATGAATGCATTTTTTTAGGGATGCATAGTGTTCCTGTTTTTTATTTAATCATTTTATTGGGGGCTCATACATCATTTCTCACAATACATAAATACATATATAGTGCCACACTTCTTCACATGCCTATAGCTGTCATCGTTCTCTGAACCTCCACCTTTCCATCTGAGCCCTGACCATCAGCCTCCCACTACTTCCCCTCCATCCTTGCTCCCTGCTCCCCCACCAATTCTCAATACTCTAGTATTGTTTTGTCCTAACATACACTGCCCAATGTCTCTCCCTCGTCCTCTCCCCCAGTGTCGGTCCCCTGGTAGGAGGTTATGTGTAGATCTCCAAAATTGGCTCCCTCTCTTTACCCCACTTTTCCTTCACCCATCCAGTACTTTCACTCCTATTACTGGCCCCAAGGGGTTCATCTGGGTCCCCCACATTTCTGCTTCTCATCTCCACAGTAAGGTAGAACTGGGACCATGACAGTTGGGGGAGGAAGCCTTCGGGAACTAGAGGAAAGTTGTATGCTTCGTTGCCATCTCACTGCGCCTCACTAGCCTATCTTCTCCCCAAGATCCCCTGTGAGAGGGTGTCCCCACTCCACTATCCCCACCGCCATTCAAAGTGACATGGTTCTTGTTCTTTGATGTTTGATATCTGCTCCCTTCAGCCCACCGTGATCACACATGCTAGTGATTTTCTTCCATGTGGGCTTTGCTGCTTCTGGGCTAGATGTCCATCCATTCACCCTCAAGCCTTCGCTGTCCAAGGTGCTTTATTGTTTGGTAGCTGGGTGCCATCAGATTTTTCCTCTCTGTCTGCTTCGGCTCCCTTCTGTCTTCCATGATCTTGTTGGGAGGGTGGGCACACAATAACATGATTTCTGTTTTTTGATGCCTGATATCTGGGTCTTTCCACATTCATGGTCGCACAGGCTGCTGTTCATCTTCTAAGGTGGGCTTTGTTGTTCCTGGGACAAATAAGCGTTTGTTCAAACATTTAAGTTCTTGGATGTCATATCTTTTGATAGCCAGGTACCATCAGCCATCTTTACCACTCTTGCTCAATCCCCACATGTCCTCAGTGGTCATCTCATGAGAGATTGCTCACAGTGATACACTTTTTTTTCTGCTTGATGCCTGAGGCCTGGTCCTTTTGACACCTCAGAGCCACTTCTTCCCTGTGGGCTTGGATACCTCTCAACTAGATGAATGTTTATCTTCAGGCTTTGAGACCCCAGATTCTCTATCCTTTGGTAGCTGGGCTTCATGGGTTTTCTTCACCACATTTGCTTATGAATCTATTTGAGTTCAGTGACCACATTGGGCCATGAACATTCTGAACTGCCAAATTAATAGAAGAAAGTGTTCTTGCCTTGAGGGAGAGCACCTGGGTAGAGATCCAAGGTCCAGCTTCTACCTTAGTATTAAATATAAATATGTACATACATATACATACACATATATATGATATACATATATATATAAATATATGTGGATGTATTTCTTCCTTATAATATGTGCTTATATTACATATGTACATGGCTATGTTTAGACCTCTGCAAGTGCCCTTTGCCTTCTAGTTCCTTCCTCTATTTCCTTCTGCCTTCCTCCTGTCCCATTGTCATACTCGGCCTTCATTTGAGTTTCAGTACTTCCTCTCATGACATTACCCTTACTTCAGCCCCACCGGGCCTCCCATACCCTCCTTGCCACTGACTGCGGAACACCCGTTGTTCCCCCCATCCCCGAGTTTGTCCAGGCCCCACTTCCTTTCCCCTCTCCCCCGTGTCCCCCTAGGAACCATCGACCCAGTCTTCTCTCCTCCCGACTGTCCAAACAGTAGTGCTCCTTTCTTGATAGATCCATTTTGGGGACTCAGTCCACTTTTCTTTCCCACCATATGACCCCCAAAATGTCCTCTGTCATTGTCTGCTTCTGTAGGGAGACTTTATGAAAGGTATTGCTGTTGTTTGCCCTGTCCCCCGTGGCATAGGTTTCTGCAAGGTTGTAGTCTTCTGGGCAATGTGGGCAGGGCTCTGGTCATCATGGGGACCAGACCATCTCTCTTTCTCATCCTCTGTATACACCTGTCTCCATGTGGTTGTGGCATTCTGTTCCTTCCCCCAGCCTGTTCTCTGCCGTCCCTACTTCCAGGTCTGGATGCGGCCGGCCCTGTAGCAATCTCTTTTCATGCCTTCTTCCATGTGACCATTCTGTCTTCACCGTTGGGTGCTTCATGGTAGGATCTACCTGCCTGCTTCAGCTTCTAATATCTATATCAAGCAATTTTGACTGTATATTTTGGCATACACATTTTTGACATAAACATGAGTTGGAATCAACCAAATGTCAAGAATAATAATGGAATAGGACATGTATACTCAAATCCCTTTTCTTATAACTCAATAAGAAAACAATACACAATTTCAAGGTAGATTTTTAATGAAGCATAGTTATGTGCTTAGGTAATAATAAGAAATAGAATCCACAAGAAGCCTTCCAAGCAACTAAGGACATAATTCAGCTATGTTTACATTCCAAGAGGAGCTTTTAAGCCTTCCAGAAGATGAAAAACACACATCAAAGTTTTAGTTTAGGCTCTACAGAAACAGAATTTCAAACTAATAATTGAGTATGAGTCATTAATTGGAGAGCAAACAAAAGGAGGTTAGTTGTTGATAGATGCCAATGAGTCAGTTCCCACTCACAGCAAAGCAAAACTCTTCCTGGGTCCTTTGCCAAATACATGATCTCTTCTGTATCTGAGCCCCTTGTTGCAGTACCTCTGTCAATCCTTCCCACTGGGGACTTTCCTCTGCTCCTGTGTCCCTCCACTTTGCCAAGCATGATGCCTTTCCCCAGGGTGTACCGGTCTATCTTGAGGGAGATGTACAAAGTATGTAAGACAAAGGCATGCCATGCTTGCCTCCACAGAGCACTCACACCCTATATCTTCTAAAACAAGTCAGTTTGTACTTTGAGTGTTCCATACTATTTTCAATAATCCTCACAAGGACTATTATTCAAATGAATCAATCATTTTTTGGCCTTCCTTTTTCAATGTCTAACTTTCACATGCATATGAGACCATTGAAATACTCTGGCTGGGATCAAGCACACCTTATTCTCAAAGTAAAATCCTCATCTATGCTCGAAAGAAATCTTGTGCTTCAGATTTACCTTATGCAATGCATTTTTTGATCTCTTGACTTCTGTTTCAGTGAGCATTGATTGCGTATCAAACAATGACCACTCATTGGGAAACTTCAACCTTTTCTCCATTTATCATGATGTCACCGACTGGGCCAGTTGTGACGATTTTTGACATTGAATTGTAATTCATACTGAATGATGCAATCTTTGATCATTTTTTAGCAAGTGTTTCAAGACTTTCTCAGATTTAGCGAGCAAGATTGCAACATCAGCATTTAGCAGGCATTTAATAAATTCTCCTCTAATCCTGATGCTGCATTCTTCTTCATGCAATTGATCTTCTCAGATGATTTGCTCAGTTTATAGATTGGTGAGAGAATAGAATTTCAATGCAAAGTTTTCCTGATTTTAAACCATGTATTATTTCCTTGTCTGCTTGGACATTGACTCATGATCCATATATAAATTCTGCATGAATATAATGAAGTACATGTTCTTCAGACTAGCCAGAATAGATTTTATGCACACACTACAATGGCTCGGCCTAGTCAGTAAAACACCATTCTGTCAGCATCTTTCTGTAATACACTGCTGTGGGTCAAGAGCCATCTGGCATCAGCAACGTTATCACTTATTTAACATTCTCTTTTATATCAACAGTTTTATTGGAATATAACTCACATATCACAAAAATTCAAATGCTTAGTCAAATCAAAAAGAGTTTTTGTAGGGGATTGGTAATGTATATATGGAATGAAAGAAGTCTATACATTGGGCCATCACTCAAGGCAACTCCTATGAGTGATTGGAGTTTATCTTCACTTGGATAACAGTAATAACTTAGAATAACCATATGCTTTATATAAAATAATCAGCTTTAGTTTTGACAATAATCAAAAGTCCACTGATGATGGGATTCGGATGTTGGGAGTTAGCTGTGAGGCCATATGGACTGGAATCTGGAGGATCTGGGTGGAGCTTTGAGATCCTCTGCTGATTATTGATTCCACCAGCCTTGTTAAAATTCTCTCCCCAGGGGCAGAGCCTGGTGGCGCAGTGGTTGTGTGCGGGACTGTGGACCACTGGGACGGAGGTTCAATTCCAGCTCACAGGAGCAATGGCTGAGCCTCCTACTCCCACCACCAGAGGGCAGTCATGCCTAAAAAAAATAAAAATAAAATAAAAAATAAAAATTCTCTCCCCAGGTATAAATATGTAGTTTTATCAAGAACAGTTTAAAGAGCTCTCCATTGTACAGTATTACTGTAGCAGTCAAAATTGAACTTGGGCGATCATGGGATTCCTACCACTGGGGATGTGTTGACCTACATGTGGATTTTCCTTTAGCTTTATACATTGCCTGCTTTTCTTCTGAAATCCTTCTATCAAAAAAGCAATGTGATAATGAACTGGGGTATAGGCTGGAGTAGATACAGGAATCCCTGCTGCCTTAGTAAGGATGATAAACTCCAGCCTCCCTAATGAACAAGGTTCTAGTTGTCTGTCTATGCATAACAAAGGATGCATAACACCCTTTTAGTTGATGGAGGGAAGTGAGAAAAACAATCAAAAATATTTAATAAAAACACTTTTTCATTTTGCCAGATGGATATTTGTGTGATCTTCCTAAATATGTATGTACATAAAGATGAAGGTCATAAAAATAACAGTTTTTTAAATCTTTAATATATAGGCAGGATTTCATCAGATTTCCAACTCAAAACTAATAATATAGGTCCCTGTTCATTTTGAAGTTAAAAGAGTGCTTTCAGTTTTACCTCCAAGCAAACAGCTCATTTGCTTCCATCATATTTTGCAAACTAAATGCTTCTTGTTGCAATAAAGCTTTAATGTTACATGACTGCAGGCCATATTGTCAAATAAGATTTTAAAATGTCTGTTAAGAAAGTCTGAAATAAAAATTCAGTAAAACATACTGAAAACAAAATTCTAGGGACCATGAAAATTAATATCAAATGAGCTCCTATTACCATATATCTGAGGACCTAGCTTAACATTTAATTAAAGAGAGTTCTACTTAAACTCACAATTTTTGCTATTTTTTTTTGGGGGGGGGGGGACATCACTGCGCTCTGGTGGGAATGGCAGGCCCAGTCTTGCTCCTGGAGAGCTGCTGCTCTATTTGAACCACTAAGCCAGTGAGCTGCAGTCCCAACCTCAACCACTACAGCACCGGGGCTCACTCCATAATTTTTGCTTTTAAAGTTTCAATTTGTCAAAATTTTTTCAGCTATTTTTCTCACAATAATGTGGTAACTCATACACAGTTAGTTAAATAACACACTTCTATTGATATGGATTTGGGGGGGGGGTTAAGTTTAATAAATGAAGTAAGCTGATAGTAACTGAATAAGCTAAAAGGAGTCCTGATGAGGTCGTGGGTTTTGCATTGGGCTGTTGGCAGCAAGGTCAGCAGTTTAAAACCACCAGTCACTCAGTAAGAGAAAAATGACACTTTCTATACCCATGAATAATTAGACTCAGAAACCCACAAGGGCAGTTCTCACAAGGGCAGTTCTACCTGATCCTATAGGGCTGCTGTCAATCAGAATAAAATCAACAGCATTAAATTTGAAGTTTGGATTTGGTTAATTTAAAGAATGAGGGAGATACTTATTAATATACCCACTATAACACAGAAATGTAGAAAGCACCCTATAAGCAATACAGCCAAAACATAAATTCTAATATTATACTAGCAACAATTTTAATGGACATATGAAATTTAGAAAGCTCCAGATATGAAATTCAAACGATTTCTCAATTTGCTGTAGTTTGTAATTAATTACACACTATTTTACAGTTGTTTTATTTATTCATTCTCATAATTTTAAGTACTTTTCTAAAGGGCATTTGACTTAAGAATGCTTTTAAAATATTTTTTGGTATAAAAAGATTTTAATTACTTTATTTTTAATCATTTCATTGGGAGCTTTTACAGACATCATAAATAAAAGTCAATCACATCAAGCAATATTGTATAACTGCTACCACAGTCAGTCTCGAAACATTTTCTTTCTTCTCGAGTTACTTGATACCACCACCCCCATCCCCTCCCGCCCCACCCCCAGGAATACTTATTTACTTTTGTATTTTTTACCATATCTTACACCATTCAATATATCCATTTATTCTGTTGTTTGCTGGCCTTGAGTGAGATTTATTTTTAGTTACCAAAATATAGCAGTGTTGTTAAAGATAGCCAAATGAGATAGTTTAACAAAATGCATGTTACCTTTATGATTTCATAAGAACAGTAAAACTACCATCAGACACCCAAACTTTTATAAGTTCCAGTTTTCTCAGCTTTAAAATGGGAATAATAATATGGTACTTATTTCATAGGCGTTTACACCAATTATATGACTAATTGATGCCAAAGTGCCTGATGAATGACATTCACTGTGTAAATGTTCATTTCTTTCTCACCCTTAAACAATACATGGCAACACTCATGGTACCAACTTTTTATAACTAGAAGAGAATTAATGTTTTGTGGGAAAAATACTTATTTCTAATATATTCTCATATCAACATATTTAAATATATAAAATAGACTATATAATTTATTCTATCTGGAATGCAAATTATAAATGTAATTCATATTTTATATTTCCTGAAAATTCTTGAAAATATTTCAATAAGAAAAAAATTATTGAGGTAATTGTCATTGAGTTCACTATAGCTCAACAATCCTTGGGGTAGATAAAGTAACTTCCACGGCAGATTAAAAATAGAACAAACTCAAGAAATTATGTATTTCTATCCCCTAATTTTATGATAATGGAATATCTCAAATGCTCATAGTCATAATCTTGGGGGACATGCAAAGGATAAGGATTTGCCTTTAGTAAAGAGAACTACTTTAAATATGTAATGTAGCATTATCAGGACTTAACAGGAAATAGATAAACCAGGATTCAAATCCATCCATAGAATTCCACTATCTTTCACACAAAGTTAATTTATGTTAAGAGTAGGCCAAACTCTGAGTGAAAACTTCCTTACATATAGCAAGTTTGTGACAAGATTAAGGAGGTGGGAGGTGTATCCTTCCCTTAACTGCTTTGCTACTTCACAGAAGATCTTATCTGAAATTGTACATACTGTTAGATTATATCATAGGAGAATTCTGGACCACCCAAGTTTGCATAAACTTATCATAAATGCCTTACATAATCAATACAACACATATAAACCTCTGTCGTATTACTTGATTTTAGCTAAGATCCACCAGAAGTTAGTAATGTTATCTTTCCTACCATGTCCTCCTTTGAATCTGGCTTTAATTTTAGGCAACATCCTGTCAATTTGTTGGAGCATTCAATCTTTTAGTCATCATCAGCAATATTTTACTTGAATGTGACATTGGTGATATCCTTGGAGCAAGTTTGCAATGTGTATGAGCATCTTTGTTTGGCATGAACACAAATATTGGTCTCTTTCATTTAGTTAGGGCATAGATGAGTAAATTTTCAATATTGCAACTGTGTGTTAAAATATTTGTTTTTCTGTCACTTCCTGGAACCTTGCTTTTTGTCAAAGTTTTCAATGTACTTGTGTTTCTTCCTCCACACCCCTTGATTTTTGATCATGTGCTATCTCTTGAAATGGTTGAATGCCAACCAATTCTTTTGCTACAGAAAACTCTATATTCTTTGCATCTTATTTTCACATTTTATTTATTTTTTATTCTATGCTCATGGAAGCATAGAATCATTAGCGATACATATTTTCTTCAGCTTGGTCAGCTTAAGAAGTGCTGCTCATTTTTGAGGGTTCCTAACACCAAGTCTTTTCACATTTAATTATAACATTTTAACTTTTTTCTAGCTATCATTTACATATGTCTGTTTATCTGCATTATTTTTATCATTTCTTCCACTTTCATTTTTCTACCTTTCAAGGATAGTTTCTGAGTATCTTTTGATTATCTACTTTTTGTCATTTCTCACTTTTCTATCTTTTAAAAGGTATTTTTTTTTGAGTTCATTTAACTCCCTTAGAATATGCAGAGGAGTCTAGATTCGTAATTAACTTTCAACCAATTTTGGACCATATCTCATCAAAAATATTTCAAATATATTTATCCTTTCTCTTCTTTTGAAAATCTGCAAAGATGGTTTTAATGCCTCACAACTCACTGTTGGAATTCTCATAATTTTAAATATCTATACTGAAATTAATGTCTATCTTCTGGTTAACTTACCCTGTCTTCTGTCATTTTGAATCTATTGGTAAGGCATCAATCATTTCATTCATTACAGTTGCCTGTGGTAGAATTTGATCCTTTTATTTATCTATTTGTTTAATAATCATTTATTAATACCCCTTATCTGTTCATTATTATTATTTCCTTTAAGTAAACAAATATGTTTTTATTGGTTTCTCCCATCATTCTCTGTACTATGTGCCATATTTTCTATATTTTAACAATCTTAAATATATTTATCCATAATTAAATATATTTCTTTTATATTAGCTGCGATATTACATGTAATATATTTTGTTACCTTTTTTCCCAAATTGTCCTTTTTGTTTTGTTTTTCTCTTTCTAGAATTTTTTCCTTTGGACTAACTTTTGAAACTCAGCTACCCCAGCAGTGAACAGGTGGATAGCCCATGATATCTTCACTTAATTAATTTTTTTATTCTTTAATGTATTTTTGTATTGTCCCCTGTGATTCAGTTTGTGAAGTCTCCTTAGAATTTAATTGTAGCTCAGGCAAATATTTTTATTTTCTCTCTGCCACTCCTTTTTAAATTTAATTTTCACATTCTCCTTGAATCCATTTTCACACTCCAAAATTTCCTGGTCTTTCCCTTTATAGGAAAACTGCAATAATATGACTGATTTCACAGTTTCCTTCCTGGATTCTTGTGACTTGAGGGAGTAACCCCAAGAATTTTCAAAATTCAAATCTGTATTATCTTTGAAATTGCTTTTTAACTACAATTTTAATTGATTCTTTTTGCTATATTTTTCTCACAAATATCTATACACATCTCTTAAAAGATTCTTTCATATGTTTATGTATGTTTTGGCAGAAAACTTGGGCTAAAGGTCTTCACTTATTTATTACTATATATTCATATAGAACAAATACTTTTTAATATATGAGCCAATAAATATTCTTCACCTTTGAATTTTTTTACAAAATACATCACATAATGATGTTAAGAAGCAATTTTAAAAGATCATGTACCCAAATTAAACATGTATCCTTTTATAGGGCAGGCTATCCATAATATATCTTAGAAGGGACTTAATTCTGAGCTTGGCAAATCTGCTTGGCTTTGTTATTGAGTTCAGAATAGTAGATTGTGGATAATTATGCCAGAATAGAATTTTAGAATTGCCTTTAATCCATGTAAATTGGCTCTAAGCTCTAGATACCAGTTTCACTGCTAATAAAAAAGCTGCAGAAAACATTCTAACTTAAAAGGTAGAATTGACTTTTGTCTTTCACCTAACTCCTTCAAGCAATACTGAGACAGCTATTCATTCTGTTGCTTTCCTTTTATCCATGCCAGTCAAAAGTATATTTTCAATGACAAGCTGAATGCATCGCCATTCTTTAGAGGAAACATGGAGAGATAACAAATTTGTTCTTCAATATTAATGCTTTCATTTTTTTTTTTTTTTTTTTAGGCATCACTGCCCTGGTGGTGGGAATAGGAGGCCCAGCCTTTGCTCCTGTGAGCTGGAATTGAACCTCCATCCCAGTGGGCCACAGTCCCGCGCACAACCACTACGCCACCGGGGCTCAGCGCTTTCATTTTTTTTTCTCATTATAATCAACCCTGCCTGCTAATGAAATGAAATTTTTTTAAAGAGAGGACTTATGCTTTTGTAAATTCTGTGTTTTTTAAATTAGCATGGTTTCAATATATCAAAGAAAAAATCTCCAATTTTTTAAATCTATTATTTTAATATTGTATATCTTAATTTTATACTTTAACGTGAAAACAAATATTGTTTAAATAAGCATTAGTCTCTTATGTAAAATTATTTAAAAAATCACACAGATAAGGAAAAAGGAGCTAAAATATAAACCAAAAATCAACACCAACTATTTCCCTGAAATCACAATCGAGCACTTACCTGGATTGCGTTGTTGAGTCCTCTAGGAATTGGTACTAATTTTGCATACAATGTCCCATAGACAATTGTGTCATTGGCCATATGCTATGTAATTACATAAGTGTTAGTGTGTGCTATGAATGTGTTGTAAATTAGCAGCATTTCTTGTTTCTGGAGAGAAAAGAAGAAATTGATTTGGCAAATGTCAAGTTCAGTTCATGTCAGGATGCTTTTTGTGTCGTAATCCATCATGAATGATTAAATAGATATGTTCTACTAAGTAGATCAATTTTGGGCCAGCAGCTGTGGCTTACATCCTTTCTGTTTGCAGATTCATTCCACCTGATTTCAGAGAAATTGCTTAATGGTGTTTATATAGTATGAGTGGTTTTTGTTTCCTTTGCCCAATTAATTTCGGGGTGATAAAGGAAAATAAAATTGTGTTCTATTATGTATATCTAGTTGCAAGAAGTTACTACTAGAAGTATTTTCAGCCAAAAATTATTAGAATATAAATATAAATTGCATTTGATATCCTAATGATATATACATATAAATGATATGTTTCATTCTTTATAATATTTAACTTTATTTGATTTTAAAGTCCACTCTAAAGATGTGTGTATTCAGTGTCAGTTTCCATCATGGACTTCTATGTAAATTGGATATTCAGGGATGCTCAGGGAGCCACCCTTCCCAGACTCCATGCTCACCCAGTGTCATGTTCATTAGCAACAGTAGTATAGGACTACATCTTAAATAAGAAATTTGTTCACATTTCTTCACCATTTTACCTTTTTCTCCATCACTGCCTATCTTTTGACTATAATATTGGTATGCATCCAAATGTTCTCAATCATTTTGAATTCAATTATCTAAACATTTAAATTTATTTTTAAAGCAAGACGTGTCCTGGAGGCTTTAAACAACTTAATCATCTGCAAGATAGAGTGTACATCTTGATAAGAAATAGAACCTAAGTGATGACTTTTATATATGTGTGTGTCTTGTATTGTAGTCTTCATTTTTCATAGGTCATTATTTTTTTAAATTACTTTTTAGGTCAACGAGTAAGTTCTGATTCACAGTGACCCTATAAACAGAAGAATGAGACTCTGCTTAATCTTTTGACTCCCTGGCAAACCAATTATTGAAGCCACTGCCTGAAACTAGGTTTCTGAGTATATTGCTGCTTTGTTTACATTTTTCACTGATGATCTAGTTTATTAAGCATGATGTTCTTTCCAGAAACTGGTTCTTCCTGATAGCGTATCTAGAATCTGCCCATCCTTCTAAAGAACAATCTGGCTGCACTCTTTCCAAAGTATATTGGCTTATTTTTCTTATATCACTAGATATATTGGATAGTGTTCACACCAAACTATAATCCAAATACTTAAATTATTTCCCAGTCTTTCTTAAGTCTTTCTTATTGTCAAACTCTTACAGAAATATTGTTGTGACATATCATTGCGCCACTTATGACCCACAGAGATCCTATGTACAATAGGGTGAAATACAGTCTGGTCCTGCACCCTCTTTACTATTGTTCCTTTGTCTGAGTCTATTCTTGCAGAGAGTATGCCAATTCATCTCCTTGTCAGACTTCCTCATTTACTGCACCTCTACTTTGCCAAGCATGAAGTCTTTATTCCGGTAAAGTTCTTTCCTGAAAATATATCCAAAATATGTAAGATGATGTTGTGCTATCTGTGTGTTTGTGTGTGTGTGTGTGTGTATGATTTTTATACAAGAGCAAATGAAAATTGAAAAAATCATCACAACCCAATTCAGTTCAAGGTCATAAGTCTTATATTAGTTCATATGTCTGATACCAATCAATAAGTCCTCTGCAGACTCACAAGACATATGTAATGAGGTCAAATGCAGAATGACCACAAGCCAGTGGGTACAAAGTCTTTGGATCCAGTGGTGTTGTAAGCATCTCCGCGCTGGCAAGAGTCCCCATGTAGCTTCTCTAGGTCCTGGTTTCTGTTCGCATCAGGGTTCTTCCTTTAAGGAACACTCTAACCATGATTCTTCCGAGCCAGACTTGTTAGTTCTTACAGTAGCCATGGTCCTTTCAATATTCTTCAGCACCACAATTCTACTGTGTTAATTCTTCTTTGATCTTCCTAATCAACATTAAATTTTCACAAATGTACGACTCTGGAAAATATCATACTGGGGTCATATTAGGTGATTAGTAGTGTCATTGCTTGGGACAGGGGGGCTTTATTCTCAAAGTGGCATCCTGCTTTTGAACACTTCAAAGATAATTTTGGAAGCAGTTTTTCTCAGGCTCATAAATTATTTGATGCATTGACTCTTTCTCTCATGGGTGTTGATTATGAATTCACATTCAATGAAATTTTTAGCAACTTTAACACTTCTTATTTTGATCATGATACTGCTTATTAATCCAGTTTTGAGCATTTGTGCATAATTTTGAGGTAAATTTACTTTGAAGGCTGTCATCTTTGCGTGTTATCACTGATTTCAAGTTCTCTTAAATATTTAGAGTAAACATTGTTATTAAAAATCACATGAAAAATAAAACACAGAATACTAAATAGTTTGATCAATCTGCAAATCCAGAATACAGTGTGTATATATGATATATTTAGGAATTTGTCTTCTACTCTCTGTAACCTAATACAAAACACACCCATTTTGTTTTCTACCTGAAATGAAGAGTATGCAATTTTATGCCCACATCAAGAACAAAATGCATCATTTTTATTTTGAAACAGAGAGATAATCAATTTCTTACTGCAGGGCTTTCTACTCCTGTAGAAAGTTCTAGTCAGAGAAAGGCACAGGGACAATCATACCCTGTCCTCTTGGCTGGCTCACTGTGGACATCAACTCTCTGCAGAGAGTTTGTTTTGTTGGTGTATTTGCCTACTGTTAAATGAATTAATGGATATATAAAATAGATAGCAAGTCACTAAATGATTTTGTTGTATATTTATAAATTATACTGTGACAGTTCTGCATAAAATTTATTTATTATAAAAGTTAAAGCATCATTATTATTGTTATGTTTATAAACATTCAGAGACTATGTACACTAAACATTTTATCCCCAAATCAATTCAAAATCTCTGGAGACCTGATAATTCTTTCAGAGGATTAGTATAAATTTTAAAGCTCCAGTGATCTTTATAATCTCCTTAGGGAATTTAGGCTACAGTCTACTGCATCAAATAGAGCTTAGAATTTTAATAATAAAAAATTTAAAGTGAGAAATACTATGTCATTTACAAAAATACTTTGGCCTTGCTTTTAAATATTAAGAATTTACTTTAGTTTTTCCAGATATAACTCTAGATGCTTGTTTGCATATTTAATATATGAATGTGTAGATAAAACCTTTATAATATATTATATACTATTTTATTTGTACTATGTAAAATTTATCATATTAAGGTACATTAATTATTTTCAATTTATGAAGATGCAAGGCTTTAGATGCACAAGTGCTGATAGAGATTGTTTTTAAGGAAGAGGAAAAATCTCAGAAAAGGTTAGGTATAGTTTAATGACAAAATATAACATTTAAGCTTATTTCCTTCTTTTTCAAAAAGAGCTTAACAGTATCTTTCATACAGTATTTGAAAATCTCATTCTCAAGTGAGGATAAATTAATGTCATGGATTTCCAAAAATTTGATAATAGACAGTTTAGGAATGTTTCGAGGCAGAACTGTCATTGATATTGCAAACAGCATGTGTCCAAATTTAAAAGTCATATGTATATATAAATATCAAAATAAAAGTAACTTGGAAACAAAAAATACATACTATGTCCTTATTAATACTGATGATTTTAAAGGAAACTTACAAACTATTAAAATACATGAAATTATATTAAAATCATTATCACATAGCTCAGTTTCAACAAGTATTAACTTAAATAGAGTTCTCAATTAAAATAATAAAGGGACTAGGTAAATTTAAAAAGCAATGTTTTTGCTAGGCTGGATTATCTGGGGAAAAGAAGCTAATGTGAATTAATACAGAAAGAAGTGTCCTGTTAATATTCTCAGTATCAAACCTTGGAGTGTATGAATAAAGTAAAGATGGGCATAAATTTAAGTTAAAATGTGAAGGCATTACAAGATCTCATGAGAAGTGTCAGAGCAATTCAATACTAAAGACAATCTGAGTAGAACACTGTGTACTCCACTATGAAATTTATTTGTACTGCAAAATCCATTTTGCTTGAATTACATATCTTATGGAATCAGCTTCCATGGGGAAAGTTACACTATTTCTGGAAACATTTGAAGAATATGTTTGTGGCAATGTCAGAAGGACTCCACATGGAGACTCGAATGAATGGACTGGGCCATACCTCCAAACGACCTGAGCCCTTGGACTTAGGACCGGCGTTCTCTGATGGGAGCGCAAACAAAGAATGGCCACCCCAAGAATGTGGAAAGGGCCATCATAGAACCTTGGGTGGGACACCTGGGTTAGTGGATGTGGCGTGTATGGGAGCCCAGAACTACTATATATTTCTTTCTCTGTATCAATCTGATAGACAATGATTTCTCCTTATAAGAAATAATATAGGAAAAATTTCCCTAATAACAATGCTCATTCTCAATGTTCACAGAGCTCAGTAAATTCAGAAATCAATCTGTACAAACAACAATTCATTGATTGCAGATGATCCATACTCATATAAACTCCTCACATAGTGGGTAAATTACTGATGTTAGTGCAATTGACTTGTACCTAAGGGAGATGGTGGGCAGTGTTTCTCTTTTTTATTTCCTTTCTTGTTTTCAGGGTTTTCTGTTTTTTCTTGCAGCTGTTCTTGTTAGTTTTATCTTCCCCCGTGACCCTCCAGCCCCGCATATGACTTCTAAATAAACCAGTGCCATTCATCATAACGCATGTAAAGCAGATGGATTCTGGATCTACATAATTCTAGCCTCAAAGCTGGAGCAGTTTCTGGTTGGTCCAGCATGATTCCCACCCCGCTGAAGGTAGTCACTAAAGACAGTGGTCCTAAACAGTATGATATGTGAAGATTGCATCAAGAAAACTACTAAAGCAAGCAAGAAAGTAAACCTGACGTTGCTTAGGGAATATTGAGCTTATGTTAATGGCTGTGGGATAATTTGGAAAAGGCAAGCAATGCTGGTTGTCAGCGTGAAGACGATAAGCAGGGTGCGGTAATGTACATGTGGTGGTTGTTGAATTGGAGAATGTTTTGTTTTCTATGTCTCTTGCCACAATGAAGAATATATCATTGCATGAATAACCATGGTGCAAAGAAAAGGAGACTTTTCTAAAATGGATTGTGGTAATGAATGCACAACGCTTCTTGACATGGGCTGACTGTTGATTTGTGTGATATGTGGATGAAGTGCCAATGAAGCTGCTAAAATACATAAAAATAAAGAAAATATTTAGTAGTAAAAAGTATGACTGTATCTTGTTTGAAGAATTTAGTTAGTACTCATCACCTCTCTGCTTCTCTTTATCTTCATGACAGGCAATGTTAACACTCTTGGGGCCTACTCGTCGTTCCTGATTACCTTTATGTATGTAAATTTATGGCTCCAATAGCCTTCTTTCTCAGTGCAAGGTAACTGGATTTAGCTTGGGTGTCAATTGGATTGTGGCCTGCCCCACACTTAAAGAGGCATTTCTACCATCTTTTGTAAATGAGCCTCAAATTCTAAGCCAAGAAGATGATAGTGTTCCTCCTGTCAGCTTTATTTTTTTCCACAGGAGGGACCAGGAGTAACTAGGTAGCCAATAGTACAGTCAAACTTTTCGTCTGTGTCCTGGTGCCATTTTTGTCAGTCGAGTGCCAAGCACAGTAACCTACAGAGCTGGGAATGGAGAAGAAGCATAGCACACATTCCTAGAGTTTTACTGTAGTGGAGGGAACGGGGCCAATTCATCATTCACTAGAGATTTTCCAGCTCCTTCAAATTTCAATTTCTTGACACAGTTCCATATGAGTTATTTACTTATGACATTTAATAGACCTTAAGAAGGGCTTCCCAATTTTTACAAATAGTATCTACAAACAAGTCCGTTAGGTGCAACACACAAAGAAAATAATAGTTTTAAATAGTTTAAGAATAAGGGTGCTATAGGTTATCAACAGTAAATTATATCTATGGTCATATTCCAATGCTATAAATTTAATTATTTAGTCAGTTGTTATGTTACTTGGAACTTCATGCTAGTGAATAAATCATTGTCTAAACTTCAGACAGTGGTGCTGAGTCTCATTAGCTGAAAACTGCTGAATATATCTCATTTTCAGGCTAGAAAATTAATATCTTTTGCACGTAAAAGAAGAGAGCCAATAGAGTAATTTGCTTCTTAATGCCTCATGGGCCTTCTTGAAAGATGGCTTCATTTTGAAGCCCTTTACACTGACTTAATTGATGTTATATAATTTATCTTCGGGTAGGAAAACCCATAATTTATCTTCAGGTCATAATAGTCATTGTAATGTGTACACAGAACTCAGAGATAAAAATTCATGATTAAGGTTTATTGCGGAAATCAAACAACTTGTAACACGAGTGAGAAATGCTCAGGGTGAAAGCATTTACTAGGACATGTTACAAACTTCTGTCAACCCACCTAATAAGTGTCCAAAGGTCGTATCACCCTGCCATAACCCTCAACCTCAAGACTTTCGGTTTAAACTCCTTGGGTCTGCAAACCCTGATCCCTGAATTGAGCACCTAGAGGCATTTTAGTGCAGGAAGTCTCGGTCCCACAGCAGCCAGCTGTACTTCCACAGCTCAGCAGATGCAGTTGCTCTATAAGTGCCCAGAGGCACCCTGCTCTGCAAGCTGGTCTCCTACACAAAAGCACTCATCTTCACTTGCTGTATGGTTTGTCAAATCTATTAATCTGTTCCATGACCTGATTCCTTGCTCTGCTCCGCTCCTCTGTTTGTACAGGTTAAAAAAGGCACTTTCACTACACAAGGAACTAGAGTCCAGTGGATGTGCTCAGCTCCTGGTGTGGCAGTCATGTGCTTATGTTAATTTTATAATTGAAATGTAGAGGTGGAGTCTGGCCTGTTAATCAGGAGAAAGCCATTGAGTAGCCAATGAGGCCTCTGTGTGGGCATGGCTTTCACCTGAGACTCCTGGGAAATCTCACGGTATTTCCCTCATGAAGATGAGAAGCTATCTTACCCAGTTGTTGGGACTTAGTTAATCACGGAAAAGGCAACATGCAGCCTCCGAGAAGTTGGAGGAGCCTGCGGAGAGACCACTCTGCTTTGCCCTGACGAAGACAGACCTCTGAAGCTGGAGTGGCATGCTGTTAATGGACCCTGAGCCCTGGAAGCGAGGAGCCATGGGGAGACCCCTGCCAGCGCCAGAATTCTGCACCCACTGACCTGTGACTTCCTGAGTCGGAAGCAGACATTATAGACTGATTGCGGGCATCTGGGTTAATATTGGACTTAAAACTTTGTACTGGACTGGATTGGGATGCCTTCTTAGTGTCCCATTGCTTGTGTATATAAACCCTTTCCTTATACCTATATGCGTGTCTCTGAAATTTGTTCCTCTAGTCCACCCGGACTAACACACCTGGTCTTTGCTGCTCATGAGATGCTTCCTCCTGATTCTCAGAGTGTATTTTATACACAGCAGGATAACACTCTAGAAATGCTACTAATGTCTGTGGCAGTTACATAATCTGGTGTCAATTGGGGACTTGAGAGGATTAGGAGTGCAAAGGGTGGAGTCTAGTCTACTGAGACCTCTGTGTGGGCATGACCTTCCCTCTGAGGGTTCTGGAATTCCTGTTTTCCTCCTTGGGAGAGGGAGGCACTCTCTTTCTGCTCATGCCCTTGGAGACTCTCCACTGAATAGACTCAAGTCTCACTCCATGAGAGACGCTGTACCGACAACACATGGCACTACGATGATAGGCCCTGTGCCCTGCAAACTAAAGAAGCCACATGGAGACCCCTGCCAGCACTGAAATGCCTCCATTGCCACTGATCCACAAGAATTCACACCCACTGGCCTGTGATCTTCCGGCATTTAACATCATTGCATGTGTTGCATGAGTCTGAAGAGGACTTTGTAGATTGGGACTGGACATAGGGGCTAATATCGAACCTGTGGACTTTATCTGGACTAGCCTGGGGTGTTTACTCAATATTCAACTGCTTTTGTATATAAACCTTTCTTATACGCATGTTAGTGTCTATGGATTTGTTTCTCTAGTCTACCTAGATGAACATAGTATCTTCCTGCACTTTCTTACCAGACCCATGCTGGAAAAAGTTCTTCGGTGAAAACTAAAGGTTTTGGCTAGAACATCCACATAAAATAACTGACTGGCCCTGTAAATTTTTTCCAATAATAAGTAGTTCAACACTGTAACCTCAGTATGTGAGGTAACCTCAGTCTGTAACCCCTTATGTGATTACATAACAGTCCATGCTCCAGGAAACAAAAGTATTTTCTATCCTTACCTCCATGACTCACTCCTATTTTGGGATTCCTCACCCACTTCTCTGGAGGCTTATGGGAGTTTTCCTATCATCAACTGATCACAAAGCTAATTGGGTATTTATCCATGTTGAATACCTTAAGGTGAATGCTAGCAAGTGAAAAGAAATACCATATTTTGTTAACTTTAAGAAAAATTGTCCATCCACGTGTTTCCTCACTAGACTTGCCTATCTATAGACTTTTAGTCATTCTCTTTTCAGGCTACTAATCAACTGGTCAAGTTATTAGCCATTGGATTTATGCTAGGATCTTTACTTTTACCTCTGATTTCCTGTCTTTCCAAATAAAGTGAATGACTCCATGCACTGTTTAGACAAATACTCACTAGTCAGGCTTTTTCCTCATGTTAATTTTCTAGGTTACTAATGACTTGAACTCTTTAACCATGAAATAAGTCCTACTTTATTTGTAACCACACTAGAAGCCAACTCTTAAAAGAATTAAGTGTATATTTTTGCTTCTCTGTGTAATAGTTATGGGAACCACATCACAAAAACTGAAAAAGAATAAGTATCAAAACAATGGTGGAAAATATGGTGCACTGGAGAACTTGCCGTTAGGTACCATGATGTGCATTGTGTATACTATATGTCTCCATATCTTTCTATGTATGCCAAATATGTAAGGCCCCAAGAGATCTTTGCCTGGGACTCTTCTCAAGATTAGGATTGCAATGAGCACACACGAAATCATCCATCTGGAACAAACTGCAGGATTGTATGAAAGAGATTCAGCATTCATTTTGGGGATCCAGATGGATGCAAGTTAGGAAGCCCAGGGATGTCCCTCAGCAAGTGCCAGAGAGATTCCACATCCAGAAGGCATCTTCTTTTCTTCAAATAAGAGCTTCTACGTGAAAGGTAGGTTCACTACACCTTTCTTTATTAAAAAAAAAAAAAAACTCAGATTAGTTGAGCAGTTGGAGTGTTTTTTCCTTTCTTTCCGCCAAACAATGTTGATTTGAGCCTCTTTAGAGTGTTATATTTCCATTCCCCAGCAGGAGCAAATTTCTCAAAATTCCATCCCTACCCATCCAGGCAAATACTTCACCTTGCTAGGCCCTAGGTGCCCTATATGGGGGGAGGATCATGTGGGCAACCTTGTGTAGAATGCCTCACCATCCAATATAGGGTTTTTGTCATTTTATTAAGTTATTTTATAGTTCCTTAACTTCTTTTCCTTCAAAATGCTTTATGCCCACACACTTGCCTGCTCTACCTGGAAGAAGAGCGCAGTTAGTTTCCCCACCAAGCATGTGACTGTCCCCACCCAACCTCCAATTTACTTTTTTCCCTTGGAATTTGCATCCACTTTTATATTATTATAATTATATATGTTATATATATATATACACACACATATAAATTTAATATTCACTTCTTCTCTTCAAATCGCCCCACCACTCCTGACACTACACATGCCTCCCAGGTAGACTCAAGCAAACTGCATCCACACAATTCAGATTCCTTTCTTTTAAGTCAGAGATTTGTAGAACCCCCGGTGACCATGACTCCCAATAACCACTGGGCAGCAGCCTGAACTGCTTCAAACACACCTTTCCCCAAACAAGATCTGATCAGTTCAAAACCCTGTCTGAAACATGCAGCCGGGAGCCTAACTCTCACTATAGGAAATAAGGGAAACAATAGGGCACAAAAGAAAAAGAAGCTGAAGAAAACAGGACAATGTATCAAGAGAAGCAAGCAGTGTTCCATATGTATTCCAGAGCACAAGAAACAAAAATATCTAAAAAGAAAATATTGTGAAAGTTCATGGGAGAAAATGTCCCTAATATCACAAAGAAGGGGAAGTAACTCTCTAAGAACCTGAGAATACCTCAAATATAATAGATTTGAGCAAAAAGGATTGAGACATATTATAATGAAAGGAAACAGTAGACCAAGGATCTATAACCATAATTTACCTATATCTATCCAATGAAAGTTCCTCAACACACAACAACTAAATCCTCATCGAGTTAAAGAAAAATGCCCATGGTTCAATAATAATTGTAGGGCACTTCAATGCACCACTCTCAAGGAAAGGCACATGAGCAGTAGCAGAAGAGCTAACAGTCAACCAGTTTGACCTCCTATATGTATGCAAAGCACACTACCCAACAAGAGCACAGAATATGCATTCTGCTTCAGTGCACACTGCACGTATTCTAAAGTAGGTTAAATTTTAGGTCACTAACCAAGCCTTAAAATGCTCAAGAACTTTAAAAAATTGAGAATCTGCAATCCATTTTCTCAAGCCTCAAATTCAAAAAAAAGGAAATCAAAAATAGAGAGAGAAGGAACATCAAAACAGAAACCGGGAGCTAAAGTACAAGCCACTTAGCTCTTATCAGGTATTAAATCAAGTGAGGGATGAAAATTAAGAAAGTCTTTGAAATGAGAACAATAACAGAGCATACCAAAAACCTTGGGAGAAAGCTGAAGCAGTTTAAAGATAGAGATAAAAAGGGCATATCACAAAAGATTCAAATGAAATAAAAAGAATAATAGTACATCCAGAAATATCAGTATATCAATTATTTTGATAGCATAGAAGCAGTTTACAAATACCTAGAATATAGCATCTACCTAAAATAATGGGTGTTAGTAGAAAAACTCAGCATATCTATAACAAAAGAAGAAATAGAGAAGGTAATAAAGAAACTGCCAACAGAGAAAATCCCAGGGCAAACTTGCTTCATGGGACATTCCACCAAACGATTTATGAAAAATATCACAAATGCTGCACAAATTTTCCAGAATGTAGAAAAAGGCAACGTACTCCCAAACTTATTCTGTGAAGCAAGCATAATCCTGATAACAAAACCAGGCAAAGATCCCAGAAATACAGAAAACTGAGAATATCATTCTTACCACAAGCTCAAAAATTCTCAATAAAATTCTGGCCAGTAGAATCTAGCAGCATATCAAAATCATCATCATCATTATCATCATCATCATCTTCAGCTTAAGTGGAATTCAGATGAAGGTTTCAAGCAAGGCTCAACATTAGAAAAACAATTCATGTATTATACCACCTAAGCAAGACAAAGAATGAGAGCTGCATAATTAAATCAAAGGGTGCAGTAATCAATAATTTCTTGATAAAATAAAGATAGAAAGGGGCTGAGCTTGGTGGTGTAGTGGTTGTGCGCGGGACTGCGGGCCACTGGGATGGAGGTTCAATTCCAGCTCCACGGAGCAAAGGCTGGGCCTCCTACTCACACCACCAGAGGGCAGTGATGCCAAAAAAAAAAAAGGAATTAAAAAATAAAGATAGAAAGATGTAAAAAGAGTAATTAAAATCCCTAAACTGTAAGAGAAAAATAATAAGGAAGGGTATGTGGCTGGGCTAATGTACCTTAGATAGAACTGGGGGAAAAAAAAGTAGAGGAAATAAGACAGTCAAAAAATTGTGCCCAATGAAAAGGGATTCCATACAAAACAAACACACATCTCCTGCCCTGCCTGCTCTGGATTCTCGCCACCATTTGGAGCAGAACCGTATGGTGCCCTTGGGTTTATGGGACTGCGGATGGAGCATCCCCACCTCCTCTCTCCCCCACTGTGGGCATTCGTGTACTCTAACTGCTGGCAGAGTGGCAATAGCCCAGTGCACACCTCTTCCTATTCTCTTGGGTTCTGGAAGCCCATGACCAGCAGTCACCCTGCTGTTGCCGGGAATACCTCTGGTGTGAGCTTCTAGTATTGAAGCAACACACCAGCTGGCCCCAAAGGACACATTGATAGGTGCCAAGTGGAGTCTCAGCTTCAAGGGACACGTTTCGTGGGCCGGAAGCAGAGAGGAGCTGAATCCCAGGGGATAATTTCTCTCCGAATCTGTTGTGTATGGGTACACACCATTTTTATTATGAGTATATTATCCTTTGCTTCATCCCCTTGTTGAATGAAAGCACACTGATAAACACAAGGAGGTCTGTATGTTTCTACCAGCCTGTGTGACCACAACGTGTCAAAGGAATCTCGTATCAAGCATCAAAGAACTAAAAATCATATCATTATATACGAGGGGGAGTGCAGATTGGGGACCCAAAGCCAATCAAAATGTGAAGCGACATCCTCTTACAGAGGGTTTGCAGCGGGATAAGCCAGTCAAGGTACAGTGTGGTAACAATGAAATGTGCAACTTTCCTCTGGTTCTCAAATGCTTCCTCCACCCACTATCGTGATGCCAATTCTACCAGACAGATCCAGCTAGACCAGGGGTTGTACACTGGAGTTGGAAACATGGGAATTTAAGATAGATGATCCCTCAGGACTAGTGGGGGGAGTGGTGATACTGGGCGGGATGGTGGAGGGATGATAGAGTAGAAGTGGGGAACCAATTGCAGGGATCTACATATGGCCTCCTCTCTTGGGTGTGGACAACAGGGAGGTTGGTTAAGCGCCACATTGGGCAGTGTACGATATGAAAAGATGATAACAATTTGCAAATGTTTATGGGTTCGTGGGGGAGGAGGAGGGGGGAGGGCAGATATGGGGAGGTGGAACTTTTTTTTTAAAAAAGAGCTAGAAAAAAAAAGGGGGAAAGAGGAGCTTATACCAATGACTCAAGTAGAAAATTTAGAAATGAGTATGGCAACATGTGTACAAATGTGCTTAATACAAATGATGTGCTGAATGCTATAAGAGCTGTAAGAGCCCCAATAAAATCTATATTTGAAAATAAAAGAAAGAAACTTGAAAGAAAGGATAAAGAATGAAGGGAATTTCCCCAACATATTAAGTGTTATATATGAAAAACGAATGACTAACATCATGCTTAATGGGGAAAATGTGAAAACTTTTCCCTTGTTAACAAGAACTAGGCAGGGATATCCACTATCACCACTATTATTCAGCATCCTGTTGGAAGTCTTAGAACAATTAAACAACAGAAAGAAACCAAGAAAATATGATTGGGCAAAGAAAAAGTGAAACCATCACTTAATGCAGATGACAGGATTTTATTTCTAGAGAACCCCAAGGACTCCTCCAAAAGATTGTTGGAAACAATTGGGGGATTTGATATAGTAGCACGATTCAAGGTTAACCAACAGAATCCAATTGAATTCATGTATCCCAATGAACATCAAGTGAATGCTATTGCACCTAGAAAACCAACGAAATGAAAGACCTCTACAAAGAAAATTGCAGAAAGCTATTACAAGAAGAAAAAAGAGACTTAAACAAATGGGAAAATATCCTGTGCTCATAAATAGAAATACTTAATAATATGATATCGTCAACAATAAGCTAATCTACAAAGACTAGTCAATTAAAATAAATCCCAACTTTATTTTTTCAAATAAATGTAAAACAAATTACAAAATTCATATTGAGATAGAAGAGACCTAGGATAAGGGAGGAAAAAAACCTCCTAAAAATAAATGAAAAAAAAATCAGAGGCTTTACACTATCTAATCCAAACCTCTTACTCGGCCACAGTTGTCAACACAGTATGGTACTGGTTGCTACACAGAACAATATAAGAGAAGAGAAAACTTATAAAACAGAAAGACAATAAAAGCATTCACTCAGATACAATTGATTTTTCACAAAGCCTCCAAAAACATTAGGTAGGCAAGAGACTCCCTCTTTGACTAATGGTGCTGGAAAAATTGGATCTCCATCTTCAGAATATGTAACAGGACACCCCCTCCAACCCCTGCACAAACATGAACTCAAGATTGATTAGCAGTCTGTGTGCAAACCTGAGAGATAAAGGGATCACCAATAAGCATATTGAGATGAAGTTAAGTTCCCTAATGCACAACACACACAATTTTATTATATTACCAAATATAATAAAAGAAACAAAACCAGTGGAAGACATAATAGAGCAATGAAATTTACTATAAGTAAGACATTTACGCACACCAAAAGACTTCATAAAAAGAATTAAACAATAAACCCACACATTGGGAAAGTAAATGTTTGGCAACTACACAGTGGAACAGGGTCAAATAAAATGAATCTCTAGAATCCAGCAACACTTCAACAAGAAAATAACAAATAATCTAATAAAATGTGGACTAAGGAGATGAAGAATGAGTTCACCACAGGAAGCATTCAAATGGCTTGCAAATCCATGAAGAAATGTTCACAACAATTTGCTACATGGGAGATGCAAATCAAAACAGTGATGAGATTTCACTTTATAGCCACAATGACAGCCCAACTTAAAAACAACAACAAAACTGAGAACAAATAAATGAAGGAGGATGTAGAGAGACTGGAACTTTCATACACTGCTGGTGTTATAAACATGCACAACCATTGTGGAAAATGATATGCTGGTTCCTGAAATAATAAGGTGCAGAAATAGCAGAAAACCCAAAAATACATCTGAATTTGTAGCTTAAAGAAGTGACAAATCACTAATAGACATATGCTTTCCTATGTGCCTTGAAGTATAGTTCACAATAAAAAGCAGTTTGAAATAATTCAACTGCCCACCAGTTGTAAAGTAGATAAAGAATCTGGTATATACAAACAAATGACTATTATTCATCCTTAAAAAATAATGGCAAAACCACACAATACTTTATGACATTGATGTACCATTATGTTGACTGAAGGTAGTCAATCAGAAAAGGACACATAGGGCATGAGTCCACTACTATAAGCATAAAAATCAATACTAAAGCGAACTTTTGGTCTCAGGTAATGTAGTATTCTTGTATTGCAGCTCAAACAATGAGGTATGTACCTGCTTAGTTCCTATGGACTGCCATGCATAGTTCTTTCACTAAAATTGATTCAATTCTGATGCAAAGAAAGCATGTAAGACCTTACAGAACTGTTCCCTTTGGGTTTCCAAGACTTTAACTCTTATCAGAAAGTCTGAGAAGTCATACATACTTACATTTTAAATATCATATCCAGAAAGGTTCTCTCACTGTAAATGGGTTCAATCCCCCATGTTGTTGGGAGAGGGAGAAGATCAATCAATTCCTACAATATAGTCATATTCCACAGACTTCCAAAGTAAGCAAACATTTCTATAAGAGTTGTAAGCAAGTAGAATGTAACACTGAGTTACTTGTAACTCAGATAGAGAGAAATTGGACCACAAACCTCTTTTGGAAAAAGCAAGTAAACCTCTGATGATGGGTAAACCAGGTGGAGGAACTTATCATTGAGAAAAATGCTTAATATTACTTACATAGATCCTTATAAAAATATATCTGAAGAAGACATTTTGACTGAGTATTTATCCAACCCTGTTGACTCAGGCAATGGGCCTTAGACTATGTCCTTTCAAAGTGCATGGTAGCCTCCATGGAACGCATCAGAAGTATTTGGACTGTACCTTAAAGTGGATTGTAATAAATCTAAGAGAAATAAATAGGTCCTTGAGCATAAAACTAAAATGCCCTAATCGGCAAAGAAACAGTAATAACTATCCCAAATTTAGGGTGTTGGTGGTCTCTGGACTATTGCTGGAGGGTGCACAACTTGTGGTACAGGACCTACTTACACTTTCTGTTTCCTCACTGTCTACTTTTTGTGACATGTGTTAGCCTCTCAGACATGATTCAGTTATTGCAAATGAGTGTTACTCAAAGTATTTGCCATTTCTTTAGTCCCCCTGGTCATCTCAATCATTTCAAAAGTTAATTAAAAGACTCTATTGGCAAAATATTGAATGATGCAGGAAACATCAAGGGAAAATGGAAAGAATGCACAGATTCACTAAACCAGAAGGTACTAGTCTAGATCCTACCATTTCAGGAGGTAGCATATGAGCAAGAAACAATGGTACTGAAAGAAGTTCAAACTACACTTAGCAGAATAGCCAAAAACAATTTTACAGGAATTAATGGGCTTTTGAATCATTGAAATATTTTTGAAAGCCCAAAAAGCACTGGAAGCACTCACTTAACTGTGCCAGAATAATTGGAAGATGGTTGCTTTGCCAACAGTCTGGAAGAGATAAGTGCTCATCCCAAAGAAAGGTGAAACAACGGTATGCTCAGCACTTATATGATATGCAAATAAAATTTTGCTTATGATTATTCAACAAAATTTGCAACAATACCCTGATAGGACACTGTCAACGATTCAGAAGAGGACTTAGAACAAGAAATATCATTTGTGATATCACATGGATTTGGGGTCAAAGCAGAGAATATCAGAAAGATACTTACTCATGTGAACCATAATAGACTATAGCAAACTTGAGAAGAATGGAAATTCCAGAAAACTTCCTTGTGTTCATGGGGAACTTGCACATGAATCAAAAGAGGTGGTTGTGCAAACAGATCAAGGGCAGGCTGCAGGGTTTAAAATCAGGAAACATGGGTTGTATCCTTTCTCCACACTTGCTCAATCTATATATTGAGAAATTCATCAGAGAAGATTGATCATATAAAGTAGAATATGGTATTAGGATTGGAGGAAAGCCTATTAACAATTACAGTGAAATGAAGACGGCATAGCTTTGCTTGCTGAAAATGAGGAGGAATTGAAGCATTTGCTGATGATGATCAAGGGCTGTATGGATGACAACTCATTGTAAAGAATGTAAAATTCAACACAACTCTACCAATAGGTAACATCATCATAGATGGAGAAAAGTGGAAATTGTCAGGATTTTGTCTTGCTTGGATTCACAACAAATGCTGATGGAAATAGCAGTCAAAAGATCAAAGACACTTCCTTAGATAAATCTGCTGCAGAAGACCATTTCGGAGTATTGAAAATCAGAGAAGTTGCTGTGAGGACATGTTCCTGATCTGAGCCACGGTAGTCTTCAGTCCCTCATAAGCATGTGAAAGATGGACATTGAATAACAACCTAAAAAAGAATTGATATATCAGAATTGTGTTGCTGTCAAGGAATATTGCAAGCACCTTGGACTGCTAAAAGACAAACTCATCTGTTTTGGAAGAAGTGTCCTCAGAATGCTCCTTAGAGGTAAGGATGGCAAGACTTCACTTTTCAAGGTTTGGACATAGAGATGGACCCTGTAGAAGGAAGACATGCTTGGGAAAGTAGAGGGGCTGTGAGGACGAGGAACGCTCTCACCGAATTGTACTGAGATGGGAGCTGCAGTCAAGGACTCGTGCTAGGAACAACTGTGAGGATAACGCAGGATTGGGCAATGTTTCAAAGCATAGAGTAGCAACAGGTCATACTGCACCCGCTGCCCCTTAGCAACGACATGACTCATTTCATTAGCATGCAAAGACCTAGGTTTTGAAGCTGTACAAGGTAGCATTTCATGGATCATAATTCAAAAAGAAGTGATAAGCATGCGTAAGTTTCCTTTATCAGCAATGTTTTAAATTATATGCTGTTGACTAAAATATGGATTCTATCAAGAGATTTACCTTATGGCACAAGATTTATGATGTACCCAATAAAATGATGACAATGTCTCTAAAATGAACCTGGGAGATAATAATCTGTGATATATATATCACAGATAAATGAATATATTTTGAGTTCCCAATTGACTTTAGTTATAATATAGAAAAAATTTAACTTGTGACATCACCTTATTAGGTATATGCCTTTATGATATCACTGAAAATATGGATGATATAGCAAAGTGAGGTAAAGAAATCAGATGGTGTCTACCATCAGGGCAGTAAATTATTTAATGTGGTTCATCTAGTCAAAGTATCTAACTCCTACCTAACAATCTTTCCCCGTATGGGTCTGCTTATAAACTATAGGAAGATACAGATAAGATTTACTTGTGAGTAATTATTAAAATAATTCCCTAGTGTGCCATCCTACTGTGTATAAATGAGCCCTCTTAGAAGCAGGAGGAGAGATCTCATTACCAGCAAGAACCAGAAGTAGAGTGTATCTTCTGGATCTCAAACTCCTGGGTTCAGAAGGTGACTATGCTATCAGAAGAGCAGTAGCAAAACCAGGAACCAGACCATGGAACAGAGTGATGAAATCCCACCACCCCTCCAGAGGAAAAAAGAAATTCCCAACTTAGAGAAAGTGATGATGAATGCCTTTATGGAAGAGGAGGACTTTCAGTTTTAGGAGTTTCTGAACACTTACATGGGAAAGTTGGGAGTGGTGACCCATGGGAAGTTAGGACTGATGATCCATGAAAGCAGGGCTGAGTGCCTTTGAGTTGAAGATTACTGTGGTTGAGTGTCACTAAACACTTAGTTAAGGAGATGGGTTTGCTGACCCATGAAGCTTAAGCTGAATGCCTTGAGGTTGAGGTTTATACCAGAGTTCCATGACTTGTGGGCATTTGCTAGTAGGATTGACAGAACTTTGTATCATATTGTGTTCGTCAAAGGAGACTAGAGATATAAATCTAGAGACACTCATAAAGTAAGAGAGAAATTTATATCAAAGAGCAATTGTCCATTAAGAAAGCATCCCAGAGCAGTCCAGATCAAGTCCAATATTACCCCATATATCAATATAGGATCATAAATTGAATACTTACCTAGTCATACAATAATGCCAAATGCAAGAAGATCACAGGCCATTGGGTGGAATGTCTAGTGTATCCAGTGGTGGCGGAAACATCTCAGTGCAGTTGTGGATCTCCATGTGGCACCTCTAACTCGAGGGTGCAGGCATAGTTCCATACATCTTGTCAGCAGAAAAATGAAATAGAAAGTGTCTTCCGCCTCCATAGAAGAATACAGGAATTCCAAGAATCCTCCAGGAGAAGTTCATGCCCACACAGAGGCCTCACTGGCTGTGACCTGATTGAAAGACTAGACTCCACCCCTTCACAGGTTGGCAGGAGATGGTGTAACTGCCACTCATGTTCTGTGTGCTTTTCACTGGCATTGCAAATTGATGGCTTCCTCAACAAACCTTTTATCATGAATTTTGTCTGTGAGTTCTGTACAGCCATTGCAGTCAATATTAGCACCTAGAAATATTTTGTCTGATATTAATTGAATCAACACACATAGGATATTGGGGGGGAAAGTAGCTTGTGAAGTCTTAAAAGACTTGTTTCCAAATAAGCAGCCACCTAAGTAAGGCTTTAACTAAGTCCAAACCAAAGAAGCACAGAGCCTGTGTGATCCAAAATTGTAAACAATAAAGTCCAGACTAGGAGGAGAAAGCATGAAGCTATTTCATATTTAATAAAGGGTTCTAATGAAGCATTCTATCTGTACTTTAGAAGTCTCATGTCTTCTGCCACTACCTAGGATAAAAATAACTGATTAATTTAATGGGTCGCAAGTTAAATTCCACATTCTAATTTCTACACATGCAATTTACATGTATTAAATATTTCTCCTTATGGTGAATAGTAGATGTGTTACTTCTATCATCTATTAGGTTGCTGACGCACTTGTTGCATATGAACTCACTCATCATTTGATAAGCATTATTGGCTACATGCCCTTGATATTCTTCATTCACATGTTCTCTCTTGAGCAAGAGTTAGTCATATACTAGGTCATGTTAATCAAAGGCAAGTCAAACTCACTGTCTTCGTGCTGATTTAAACTGCAAGCAACCCCACAGGATAGAGTACAACTGCCTCTATGAGTCTCTGTGTCTGTAGATCTTTATGACAGTAAAAAGCCTAACTGTCCTCATGGAGAGACTGGTGGTTTCAAACTGCTGACTTTGAAGTTGTACATCCAACTTACGCCACTGGGACTTTTTTGTAACACAGCAGTCTTTTTACATTTGGCAAGAACAACTTGGTGATATTCAAATACTTGAAGGGATAATGTATACATGTACATTTACGTGTGTGTGAGAGAGCTTTATTGCATTTCATGTATGAGTCATGCAAATGTGTTTATGTAAGACATTAAATAATTTTAACACTATTGAGTCTTAAGGACTGGGATAATCAGCATGCATCATACCTCCTGAAGCTTACTGCATTCATTTCAGATATATAGAGAGTAGAAATATGTAGAACTCATTAATCTTAATAGCAAAAAAATCAGTAGGTACTTTCAAGAGATTCCCTTATTAATATTCATATCCTACCTTAGCATAATATCATGCAGAAATCTGGAGAAATTCAGTTTATAGCTTATAAAATCATCTCAGTATATGGCTTTATGATTTTATCAATATAAGGCAAATTGATAGTTTCCTCTACAGTGAAATCATTGCTGACTTTTCTTTGTTCATAAATTTTGCCTAATCCTGGTTTTACTACAAATCTTGTATAAGTATTATTACTCTTTTCATTACAAACCAATTTACTATACACAATTCCACATGAAGATATTATATATACAATTAGTACGGGAAAAATATGCAAGGTAAAAAGAAGGAAATTTAAATCTAAACAAAAACAAAGTTCTTGGATATGCATGACAGCAAAGAGTAAATAAACAGAAAATATATTTAATATTCAATAATTCTAACTTATTGACTTATAGAAAGCACACATTAATATAGAGTTGTAGGTTGTTACTGACCATCTCTGGCTTCTCTAGTGCCACAATGCATGGGTTGGACACGTCTCCACAGTCCATCATTCTTTACTCATTCTGACAAGAACTACTCCCACCCCACTCTTCATCTTTGCTTGGTTCAAAAATTTATTGGAATGGCCACACAGAACTCAGAAAAGTACTCATACTTATAGGGGGGTTATTAGAAAGCTAATAGGTTACCACAAGTCAGAGTGAGCAAGCAGCCAGGCCATAGTCCTCAATCAGTGCCCGAGCTTCTCTCAGGCTCTCAGCCAGGTCTCCTTCTGGTTCTTCATGTCTCAGCCATGCGGTCCGTTGGCTTTTGTCTCTATGAGCCAGGAAGCCAATCTACTTGTCACTATGTCCCCTGGCTTCCATCCTTCACCCGTAGTCTGGCGCTGCTCTTCTGTGTCTTCGTGTCACAGTCTCTGAAGCATTAGGTCTCAGCAGTCTTCACCATTTCAGGCAGAGACCCTGACCATGGTCTTCCAACATTGTCAGGGTTACCCCATCTTTGCTTCTTCACAGAAGGTTCACCCCGTGAGCCCCAGAGATAGTAACAAAAACCAAGGAAGGAGAATTAAGAAAAGACACAAATGAAAATATTTTGAGAGGTGATGTGTTCTTTATTCCAGTTTTGCTATAATTGTAGAAATAAATATTTTTCTAAACTTATCTTTTTTATCTATGTTTATCATGTATAAATATAGTTTGTATATGCTAATTTTCCTTCAAAAGATTATTCACTAAGAAAAAAATTACACATTTAACTTAAGAGATCTCATTTTTGTTTTCTCTTGGTTAGGAATTTTCTTCTTATTTGTTTGTTTCAATCCAGAACCATTGAACACTTTAAGGTGAGTGAATGCCAGAATGTCGAGTCAATGATATTTTTTATTGAAAATAAAGGAGGAACAGTAGCTGCTGAAAACATACATTCAGCAGAAATCTGGATACTGAATGAATAACTAATGAATCTGTGTCAGATACAGGTAACAAGGTAAGCCTTTAGAAGAATTTAAGATTTCATCTAGAAGCACTTTAATAATACTGACTGAATTCACCCCACAGATAAGCAGTTTATAAGAAACCACTTGCAAGGTAAATTGGCAAAATAATGAAGCAAGCTCATGAATATTACACATCAATTTATTATAGAAAAATATTTACCTTTCTGAGAAAGGAAGGGAAATTTCTATTAATTGATATAATAGTAAATACAAAAATGCCCATGACTTTAAGAAATTTTGTAAGAGTCTAATTAATTATAGTTTTTTGTTTTGTTTTATTTATTGCCTGCCTGGACCAAAATTCTAATTGATCAACTTGCCTGGGACAGAATTCTCAGTGGTTCGGTGGACATGAGTGTTATTATCAGGACCTGAAGGTTGGGAAGATGGTAATTCCACATCCCCATTTAATTCTTCTATTTGGTCTGCACAAAAATCATATGGTTCTTGGTGATTTACTGTAGATTCTCATAGACTTAACCAGATGTTTAAGTTCCAGGTTTGGTTTCATTGTTTGAGCAAATGAATACCTTGTCTGGAACTTGGTGTGCTGTTAATGATCTGGCCAATGCCTCTTATCCAATCCTAGTTTCAAGGGACCACAATAAGCAGTTTGACTTCAGCTGGCAAGGACAGCGATACACTTCCCCCAAGGTCCTGTCAACCTTCCAGGATCTGTCATAAATTTAGCCATCAGAGAACTTGATTGTTTTTCCCTTCCACAACATGTCACACTCACCTCTTGACTGAACTTAATAAGGAATAATTATCAATGACTTCAGATTTATTTGTGCAATACCTTCATGCTAGAGTATGAGAAATTAACTTGACAAAAATTCAGGCACCTTCCCCCTCAGTAAAATTTCTAGGAGGCAAGTAGAATGGAGACTATTGAGATCTTCTGAAAACAGTGAAAGATAAGTTATTGCATCTACTCACACCAAAAAAAAAGGAGGGATAATGCTCAGTGGACTCCTTTGTTTTGGGGAGGCAACATATCCCTGATTTGTGTGTGCCTCTCTGGCCTATATACCCAGTGACTCAAAATGCTGCCAGATTTGAAAGAGGCCCAGAACCAGAAAAGGCTCCTCTACAGATTCAGGCTGTTTTGCCAGCTCCTATGCCACTTGGTCCACATGATGCAGCTGATCCAAGTGTGCTTCATGGGTCACGGGCAGATAGATAAATGGTTCGACGTCTTTAGCAGACCCCTGGTAACAAATTACAGTGCAGACGCAAAGAGTTTTGGATCAAAGTTCTACAATCCACTGCAGACAACTCCTCCTCCTTGGAAGAAAAGCTTTGCTTTGTTATTGGGCCTTCTTAGAGACTGAATGCCTTACCTGGGTGACCAAGTCACAATGGAACCTGAGCTGCCCAGTATTAGCTGGGTGTCGTCTGATTCACAGATTATCCACAAGGTTGGATGGACCCAGTAGCACATCTTTATTAATTGGAAGTGGTATTTGTGAGATTATGGTACAATAAGCCCTCATGAGCACGTGGTCCAAATGTCTAAGGTTCCCCCTCCTGCCACAGTACTGCCTTTTTCTCACTCCTGCAGAGTGCTGCATCTCTGCTCTCATGAGAGAGTTCCTTTTGATCAGTCACTTGAGAAACAACTCAGGCTTTTCTTATTGATGGCTCCTCGTGGTACACAGATACCCACGAGAACGTGAATAGCAGGAAGAATGCAGCCCTTTCGGAGACCTCACTGAAGGTCAGAGTTCAGGGATCCTCCAAATTGGCGGAGCTTTAAGTGGCACACCTGGTTGTTCTGTTTGCTTAGAAGGAAAAGTGGCCAGCTATGCAAGTGCATATTGATTCACTGTCGGTGGTCAAAGGTTTGGATGGATGTTTATGCAATTGGAAGGATCATTGTTGGAAATTGATAACAGGGAGGTGGGGATCAAGTGTGTACATAAACATCTTTAAATGAGCCAAAAAATGAAATATTTATATATCATTCATATGCTTACCAAAGGGTTACTTTTGCAGAGGACGACTTTAAAAATCAAGTGGATCAGATGACATATGTTGTGGAAAAAAATCATTCCCTTTCCCTGTAAACATCTGCCTTACTTAAAACACTCACAATGTGGCAAGAGTGGCAGGGATGCAAGTTTTGAATGGGCTCAGCACCATGGATTCCACTCACAAAGGTTCATTGGCTACTACCGATGCTGAGTTCCCAATATGCCATCAAGAGAAATCAGCACTCAGTCCGTGCTATGAGACAATTTCTGATGGAGACTGACCAGCAACCTGGTAGCAGGCTGATTGCAAAAACAGTTTCTTCATGGAAAGGGCAGCATTTGTTCTGAATGGAATAGATATTCACTCTGGATACATATATTCTTCCCTTGATTGCAATGCTTATTCTAAAACTACCCTTCATAGATTTACAGAATGTCTTACCCAGTGGCATTGTGTCACACACAGCATCACTTCATATCAAGAAACTCACTTCACAGCAAGGTAAGTGCAACTATGGGTTCTTACATATGCAATCCACAAGTTTTGCTATGTTCCCCATCATCCTGAAGCAACTGGATTTATAGAACAATGAATGGACCTCTAAAGATATAATTATGTTGCCATCTTGATGATTGCAGCAATGATCTACAGGAGGCTATATATACGCTAAACCCTTGTCCAATGTGTGGTGTTATTTCACCAGCAGCCGAGATTCATGAGTCTAAGAACCAAGGAGTGGAAATGGGAGTCATACTAGTGACACAGTCATCCTATTTCTTATTCAGTCACTGAATAGCTCTGCTGTTTTGGTCAGAATGTCTTAGTTTGCAAGGGAAGAACATGGTTACCATGAGAGAGAGCACTAATTCCATTCAAAGGTAAGAGTGTCTCCTGGTCATTTTTGACTTCTTATGACTCTGTCCTTACACGCACAGAAGATAATTATTGTATATAGTGGTGTTATTGATTTGATTAACAGGGTAAATTGATTTAACATTATATAGTAAGAATAGAGAAGAATGTGGCTGGCAGCCAGGAGAGGCCTCAGGTTATCTCTTAGGACTACTGTGTACTGTGATTCAAGTTAAGGTCAAGTACAGTACTCCAATTCTTATACAACTACTAATAGTTCTAAAACATAAAGGATGAAGGCTTGTGTCACCCCACTAGGAAAAGAACCATGACAAGTCAAAGTAATTGTTGAAGTTATACAGAATGGGCAGTGGAAGGGAGTAGTTCTAAATACCAGCTATGGCCCCATGGAAAAAGGAAGATTATTGTTGTAACAACATCCTCCTTGAATGCATGTACCAAATATCTTTGCTTCTATCACAAATGTAACATAAGATGAACATGCAATTACAACATTTGGCTCTAGGCATGTTAGCTGTGTGTTAGATGCAAATATGTCTTCATTATTATATTTGTTTGGAGATTGTTGCTACTCGATGTCCATGAGTCTGATCTGACCAATAGAGCCCCTATGGGCACTAGAATGAAAATTGCATCAACCTATGCCATCCTCACTATTACTCCTATGCCTAAGCCCATTGATGCATTGTGTCAATCCATTTTATTGAGCACATTCCCCTCCATCTCTACTCCTCCACTTTACTAATCATGACGGCCTTCTCCTGGGACTAGTCTCTCTCCTGACAAGAAGTTCAAAGTATGTGTGATAGGTGACTTTGTTATGCCAACATGGCCAAAAGAGATAGGTGGGTTTGTTATGACAACATGGCCAATTAACATGTGAGATTGATTGAAGGGCAGACATAGAAATAGCTCGGTGAGCTCTGCCTTTTGTCACTTGCTCTTGGATCTTTGGATCAGCTGGCTGCCTTATTTGTCCTGTACCTTGACCTGCAAGCGACACTAACCATGGAACACCTAATCCATGGACAGTCTCTCTGTGAGTTGAATTTCCTGCAAGCTCTGCTTCCCCACACTCCTGGACTATGCATCACTTGAGCTGGGGACTGTCAGACCTTGTCATCAGGCTGACTGTGGGTGATCTGCCTTGCTGTTTGCTGCTTAGGTTGGACAGCATGATTTGCTCTACAGAGGACTACTTGGTGGCCCTCAAGACTTGAAGGACTGCCAGTGGACTAGCTGTCTCACGCAAGTGGGTTGCACTGAGCCATTTGTACTGCTTTATAGATTAGTTGACTGTTTATTTCTTGTTAGATATCTTTATATCTATATAAATATATAGAGTATTATTAGTGTCCTGATTTTGTTTCTCTAGAGAACCCTGTCTAACACAGTATATAAAATTAAATCTTGTTATCCTTGCATCGAAGGATCATTTAGGCCTTACTTCTTCCAACACAGATTGTTTGTCCTTTCAATAGTCCATTGTACTTTTAATATTTTTCTGCAGCAACAAAAATCAAAATTTTCTATTCTTTTTAGAGTCTTCCTTATTCAATTTCCAACTTACACATGCATATGAGGTATTGAAAAATATAATTTTTTGTGTCAGGCACACCTTAGTCCTTGAAGTAACATCCTTACTCATCAATACTCTAAGGAAGCCTTGTGCAATAAATTTACCAAATATAATACACCTTACTTCTCCTGACTGTGGCTTCGATGAACATTGAGTGTGGATCAAGGAAAGAAAAAAAACCCTTGAGAATTTCAACCTTTTCTCCATTCATCATGATGCTATCTATAGACCCAGTTGTGAGGACTTGGGTCTTGTTTGCATTGAGTTTAAATATATACCAACAGCTTTAATCCTTGAACTTCTTCAGCAAGTGCTTCAGGATCTCCTTTTTTTAGGAAGAAAAGTTGTGTCATCTGCATATTGCAGGTTGTTAACAAGCTTTCCTTCTATTCTGATATGTCAATCAGATTCTCTGATCATGTGATCAGAATATAGATCGAACAAGTATCATGACAACATTCAACCTTAATGCGTCCCTTTTGTGATTGGTAGCCATACAACATTCCCTTGTTCTGTTCCTAGAATGGTCTCTGGATCTGTGAACAAGTTCCTCATGAGCACAGTGGAGTGTTCTGAATTCCCCATTCTTCTTAGAGTTATTCAGAGTTTATAATGGTGCACAAAATGGAAAGCCCTTTTAGAGTCACTGAAACACAAGTAAACATTTTTTGTTTTGAGCTAAGGTCCATTAGACATTAACAATGGCATTCCTTGTTACAAGTCCTATTCTGAATCTGGCATGAATCTCCCACAGTTCTCTGTTAGTTCTCTCCAAAAACAAACATTGTTGTATGATCTTAAGCAATACTTTAATTGAGTAAGGTATTATTATGCAGGATGAGCATTCAATTGAGTCATATTTATTTGAAAATGGCACAAAAATGGATCTCTAGATGTCCAAAGAGCAGTCTTCCAAATATCTTGGCATAGACACATGAGTGCTTCCAGTGTTTCTTCAGTTTGCTGAAACATTCCAATGGGTTTTCTATCCATTCCTGGAGCCTTGTTCTTAACTAATGAACTCAGTTTAGTTTGAACTTCCCTTAACAAAATTCTTTCTTGTTTATGAACTATGTACTAAATTGGTGGACTTTCTACTAGTTTTTTGGTGCCAGGACTTATATTCTTTCCATCTTCTCTTGATAATTCTGGAGTACTAAATATGTTGCCCATAAACCTTTAAAGATTACAACAAGAGTCTTGCATTTTTCTTGAGTTCTCTCATTTCAGATATTCAGAATATATTCTTCCCTTTAGATTTTCTAAATCTAGGTCGAGATTATCTGTGGATAAAGATTTGTATATTGATGCCTAGCTTACAAGAAGTAATCTGTGGTGGTTAGTCTATGTCAACTAGTCACTCTTGGATAATAGTAGAGGTGGAACCCAACTTATCAATCTGATCGTACCCTGATGACAACTCTTGGAGGTGGCCTTCAATGTTCTTATCCAGCACCATACTTCAAATTCATTGATTCTTCTTTGTTCTTCCTTATTCAATGTCCAACTTTCACATGTATATTAGACAGTTGAAATACCATGGCTTAGGTCATAAGGACCATACTCCTCAAAGTAATAAGCTTGATTTTCTGTATTCTAGTGGTGTTGTGCATCAGAATTACCTAATGCAAATGGCCTTTCCATTTTTAAACTGATGTTTTCATGAGCATTGACCGTATCCAAGTAAGACTAAATCCTCAATAACTTCAACCTTTTCTACATGTTTCCTGCAGTTATCTATTTTTCTGATTTTGAGGATTTTGGTCTTTTTTACATTGAGTTCTAATACTTACTGAATGCTGCGATTTCTGATCTTCATCAGCAAGTTCTTCATATCTTCTTTGCTTTCAGCAAACAAGGTTGTGGCATCTGTATAATAAGCCTTCTTCTAATCTTGGTATCACATTCTTCATATAATTCAGTTTCTCTTATGATTGTCTCAGGATGCAAATTGAATAAATATGGTGATAAGATACATACCTTTACTGATTTAAAACCATGCTGTATCCCTTGTTCTGTTCACACAACTGCACCTTTATCCAGGTAAAATTTCTACATGAACACATTGAAGAGTTCTGGATTTCCAGATCTTCTTAAGGTTATTCAAAGTTTACTTTTGTTTTATTGACTATCCAAAGCGATGATCAGAATGGACTTATCACACCTAAAACTGTGTGATCCAGTTTTCTTGACATAAATTTCCTTCTTTTCATATCTATATAAGTTTTACTGGTTTTATACAACAGTCTCCTAACTCTTTTCTTTTTTCAATTTTGGAAGTATCTGTAAACTAGAAGTAAGTTAGATAATTAATATCACTTGAATCATCAAAAAGATATCACATTTAAAGTCTATTCCCACTAGAATGTAATCCTTGCAACTGTCTTTTTAATATTTTGTTTCAGCAGATCACTAAAAGTACTGCATTTGAAACTATTCTTATTTAAAGGTCTGTCTGATCTTATCAGGATAGTGTCTCCAATGTTACAAGAAAAAGTAATTTGGGAAAATTTAATTCTATGTTTCATTACTGTATGCTTCTGTTCTAAAATGTAATCAGATCTTAATCATTTGATCTTCTTCATTCTATTTGGATCTTTTATGAACCTTCACAAAGAGTTCTAAAACAAAAGACACAATAGGAAATGAAATAATATCTCAAAATGGTCACATTGACTTTTACAAATGCAAAATTACTTCCATTTTAACAATTGTGGAATAAACATTTTACCTCTTTGTTCCTATAAATATGGATTTACTCCATAATTGCATTTGTACACCATTATTATATGTATAAATTATCTGGGAAATATTGCAATGAGAAGGCATAGCCTTTTGTTTTATTCTGAAATTCTATTCTCACAAATAGTTTTTTTTTAATTAAGAAGTAGAACATGTACTCAAATAGGAAATGTGTTGCCTGCTTTCTTAAAACTTACTATCACTTCATATCTCACCTCTCTGTTTGGTTATTTTTAGAATAATGTAACAAAATCCTTCCCGTGCTTGTGAACTCTATCCATATTGAAAAGGAAATGACAGATTGCCTCCATGATCAATTTTCAGGTTTTCTATGAATAAATGTTTCCTTATGTGCTTTTACTTCATGGAAATTGATTATGTTATGCAAATACTAATCCTTGGGAATTTAAACAGAGCATGTTTGCCCAAAAAGATTGTCATATGAGGAATTGTATATTGTCTGTTCTTTATCCCTAGATTAACAAATTAAAAGAGTATGAGTGTCAATCAGTGAAAGATATTAATATTCACAAATTTTAAAGAGTTGTATGTGAACATGCTAACACATTTGATTTGGTTAGAAAGACATATATTGAAATAACTTTATTCTTGTCTATATTTCCAGAAGTTTTCATGAACACATGTAAATATATGGACTAAACAAATCATATATCTACTTTGTTTCTTTGAAGAATCATTAAGCACACATTATTAAAGTTGTGGAATGTCATCCAAAGCACAATACATAAAGGAAACTAAAGGTCACTAAGCACATAAGTAAGGAGAGACAAAATAGAACTGAGAAGTGGATGAAGCTAAAGCTGATGGTGCGTGTGTGTGCGTGTATGTGTGTGTGTGTGTGTGTGTGTGTTGGGAGGGGTGGTATTGTAAAAGAACTGTATAGACAATTTCCAAAAAATAGGGAAGACTCAATAATATAGTGATATCTACAGAGAGCAGGAAAAGGAATGATTTTAAAAACACACTCAACATGGAGACTTATCTCAGTTTCATATACTTTGGTCATATAAAAGCCAGCTAAACACAAAAAATACACACACCTCTCTGCCATCAAGTATATTCCAATGCATTGCAATCCTACTTGACAGTGTAGAACTGCCCCTGTGGATTTCCAAGACTGTAACTCTTCCCCAAAGCAGAAAGCATCATCTTTCTTGCCTGGAGAAGCTAGTGATTTCTAACTGCTTACCTTGAATTTAGAAGCCCAGTTCACGTCCCACTAGACCACCAGCAATCCCTTGAGGACAGGTAGGTTGAGGGATTCTTTTCTGACTTAAGGATACTTAGGACTGAATTAATAATAAAAAGCACCAGAAGTGAGTGGGCAATTTCTTGAGAGAAATGCCACTTTCACATCTTGTTTATCTTCCTGTTTGTGAGTGTCTTTTCTAAGCAAAGTTCCTGAGACAGTGCCAGGCCAGACCATATGTCAAAAAGTAACCCCTTGCATTGGACTGATTCTTGTGTTTTAAAACCTATGTCAAGGAACAAAAATTTACCGCAACTCTCCCACTTTTTCTACCATGAGTCATTTGCGAAATAGGAATTCTGTTAGTCACCTCTGTGTCAAACGATAAACCAGCCTTTCGCATAAACAGTACTTCCCATGATTCCTGCATGTGTGTAGCTTCCACTTTCCCATAGATTTAAAAGGAGCTCTGTGGCATTGTGGTTATGCTTTGGGCTCTTAACCAAAGGTCAGCAGTTCAAAACCACCAGCTCCTCCTCCAGAGAAAGAGGAGGCTTTTTTTATCTTGTGAAGAGTTTCAGCCTTAGAAAGAACAGCAGTTCCATCTTGGCCTATTAGGATCATTATGAGTTGGAAATGAATTGATGGCAACAGTTTGAATTTTAGTTTTTCTGGACTTAAACATTCCTCAAACTCTTTGGTTGGGGAAGCAGTTCTTGGAGAATTATGTCCCTGTCTCCTTAATCAGTCAAAAGTAAATAAAACGTTGCTGTCCTGAAGCGATATGGGATGTATATCACTTTTAACTGGAGTATAATGTGATAAACCACTTGAATTCTGTTATGAATTCTGGCAGTCATGTAGAGGCCGTAGCAGTGGGGCTCCTCCTTAGTCATTGAGCCACTGTGGAGGGGGAGAAATCAGATTGACTGGTGCCATGCCAGCTGGAAAAATTATCCCATAACCCATTATTTTTTTAAATACTTTTATAAGGGGTTCATACAACTATTATCACAATCCATATATATGTCCATTGTATGTCGAGCACATTTTGCACAGCTGTCACCCTCATCATTCTCAAAACATTTGCTTTCTCTTTAAGCCTTTGGTATTGGCTCCTCATTTTCCCCTCCCGCTCTGCTCTCCCCTCCCTCATGATCCCTAGATAATTTATAAATTATTATTACTTAACTTATACTGTCATATCTTATATTGTCTGATGTCTCCCTTCAGCCACTTCCCTGTTGTCCTTACCCCAGGGAAGAGGTTACATGTAGATCCTTATAATCTGTTCCCCTTTTCTACCCCACCTTCCCGCCATCCTTCCAGTATCGCTACTGTCACCACTGGTCCTGAAGGGATCATGTGTCCTGGATTTTCTGTTTCCAGTTTCTATCTGTACCAGTGTATGTGCTCTGGTTCAGTCGGATTTGTAAAGCAGAATTGGAAAACTGATATTGGAGAGGAGGAAGCACAAAAAACTATAGGAGAATTATTTTATAAAGAATTATATTTCTAAAAATGTACACAAGGGAGAATATATGGGAAAATTGTTAAAGAGTTTTCTGGTGATAAGATTAAAGTCCTTGTTTATTTGTAATTAAATGTCTAATAGGTTAATGTATCAATATGGTAAAAACTTGAATATCAAGTACCATAAAATAAGGAACTGAGGTTATGTTAAGATCACTGAATTTTGTTCAGTTGTTAGATTAAAAATTTAATTTTTATTCCTATGCCTTTTTCCTTAAACTCAAAGTTTTGCTGTGCTCACAACAAGTATCTGACTATAACTTTTTCTTTTTTTCTTCACATTTTAAAGGCACTTATTTCTACAAAGATAATTCATTCATATAATTATGATAAGCCCAGCATTTTCTCTCCCCTTTATTTAGTTCAACCTAATTTAGGTGGTACTATGATGTTTAGCTTTATATGTCTAAATCAGAATATCATGCTCTTATTACTACTATTCCTGGATTTCTCAGTTTGGGCCATAATAATTTATTTCTTAGGGGGGCATCACAGCCCTCTGGTGGTCATGGGAGCTACCCAGACTTCCTCCCAGAGAGCTGCTGCTGGATTTGAACTGCCAAGCCAATGGGCCACAGTCCCACATTTAACTATTATGGCACTGGGGCTCAGCCCCATAATAATTTCTTATTGACAATTTAAAACTTCATGTAAAGTTCTATACTATTTTTTCGATTCATGAAAAATTCAGAAAAGTTTTAGTGAAAGTTACCTGATTAATTTTGGGCTGAAAGATTATTTTTGTGTTTCTGCTAATAATCTATTATCTGAAAATGAGTGCATTGTACTATATCATAAATTTATTTATTCTAACTTTAACTTCTTAATGTTAAACTTAAGACACATCATTTCTTTAAACTCTAACATTAAGAAAGCTGGTAGGTTTATCTAAGAGATTTATTCTGCTTACACATGAAGTGTAATTAAGATGTTTAAAATGTTGATTATTTGATATCTTATTGTTTAAAATTATTGTGCAGTATATCTAAAGTTTGTTAAAATAATAAGCTCAGAGATATATTCCTTTATCATCATAAATAATTATATTTATATATGTACGTAGCTGCATTTAGACCTCTGTAAATGTCCCACCCTTCCTAGTTCTTTCCTCTATTTCCTTTACTTTCCTCTTGTCCCACTATCATGCTCAACCTTCATTTGGGTTCAGTACTGCCTCTCAGTTGAATTACCCTTGCTCAACCCTACCAGGCCTCCCATAACCTCCTCACCAGGAATCCCAGACCACTAGTTGTTCCCCCATATCTGAGTCTATTCACACCCCTTCCTTCCCTCCCCCATGTCCCCCAGAGAAGTAGCTTTCCTTGTTCTCTCCCCAGACTGTCCGTCCAGGAATGCTCTCTTCTTGATTAACTCCATTTTGGGGCCTCAAACCACATTGCTTACCCACCATGTGACCCAAAAAATGTCCTCTATCACAGTCTACTTCAGTAAGGAGACAGCCTGGCAAATCCTGTTGTCATTTTCCCAACAGGATTCCTCTGTGATCCATTGGATCCCTGCAAGGGCATAATCTTCTGAGCATCTTGGACCAGCATGGGGTCTGGTCAATCTCTCTTTTTCTTCCTCCCTCCTAGTGGGTCTCCATGTGGCTGTGGTATGCTGGTGCCTCCCTCCACCCTGCTCTCTGCCCATGCCCACTTCCAGGGAGGGGTCAGTCTGGCTCTAGTTGGGGCCAGCACTGTATCTCTCTCTTTTCATGCATCATTCCCTGTGGCCACATTGTCCTCATAGTTTTGTGCTTCATAGTAAGGTCTGCATGCCCACTCCAGATTCTGCGAAGACAAGTATTCTCCCCTTGGATGGATTAGTGTCCTGCTCCCTCCATTATCCTGTCACTTTCAAATCCTTTTTTTCCTCCCTCCCACTTCCATCCTACTCTCATTATTGTGTTGGACCAATGAGTATCTCCTTTGGTTTGATCCAACCTCCTTCCCTTCCCCTATATCTCAACCCAAATGTTATGATATAGGAGGATTCTCTTCTATAACTATTGTGCTGGTTACACTTACCTCAGTGGGCTCATGCTCACTTCTTCTTCTTCTTTTGTGATTGTACTGTACTTCTTCTTTTGTGATTGACTGACTTAGCTTAGCAAATTTCCTCTAGCTCTTTCCATGAGAAGATTTGTTTCATGTGCTCATCAGTGATTTTGAGTGAAGCATTATATTCCATTATGTGTATGTGCCAGAGTTTACTAATCCACTCATCTATAAATGGAAATTTAGATTGTCAATAATTTTGCCACTGTTAATTTTGCTGCAACTGGATTTACAATTGGATTGCATACAACTGGTCATGGCTTATTTCTTACCTCTTCTAAGTATATACCCAGTAAAGCAATAGTTAGGTCATAAGGTAGCTCAATTTCCATATTCTTTACACATCTCCAGACAACTTTCCATAGTGGCTGTACATACCTACAGGACCACCAGCAATGTAGGAGAATTCCTATTTCACCACATCCCCTCCAACTTTTGTTACTCTCTGGTTTTCTGATTTGGCTGCCTTGATCTCCATTTTTCTGAAGGCTAATATTAGATCAGGAACATTTATTGGCCATATGGATCTCCTCCATAGGGAATCTTCTTCTCAGTTATTTTTCCCACTTCTTCAAAGTATTTTCTTTTTTGCAGGCAAGCAGGTTTTTAAAAATTTTCATAAAAAGTTCTTTGTCTGTTGTGTCCTTTCTAAAACTGCATTCCCAGCCTGTGGGTTGCCTTGTTACCCTCTTGATAAAGTTTTTGATTTGCACATGTATTTTATCCTTAGTAAATCCCATTTGTCAATTTCAGATTCCCCTGCATATGTACCCTGCCCTATTGTAGTTAGTCTTTGTATTCCCTGGGCCAAGGTTCTTAGGCCTTCCCAAATTTCTTAGCTAATGGTTCTGATGGTTTGGGGTTTTATTTCTAGATTTGTAATCCACCTTTACTTTGTTCTTGTGCATGGGGTGAGGTATACATCTTGTTTCATTTTTCTACATGTGGATTTCCATTGTTTGCAGCACCACTCGTTAAATAGGATATCACCCTCCCACTTGCTACTTTGGGGTCCCTTGTCAAAAATCTCTATATGCTCATGGCTTTATTCCTGAGTTATCTATTCTTTTCCTTTGGTCTGTGCATCTGTCATTATGCTACTACCATGCTGTATTGACCACTGTAGCTTTGTAGCAAGTGTGAAAATCAGGTAAAGTGAGCCCTTCCCTCTGACTATGCCTTTCTTCTTCATGAGATTTCTGCTAATTCTGGGCTTCTTCCCTCTCCATGTGAAATTGGTGGTCAATTTCTCCAATTTTCTGAATAAGGTTGTTGGTATTGAATCAGAATAGCATTAAATTTATGAGGTGCCCTGAGTAGGATAGACACTTTTACTATATTGAGTCTCCCTATTCATGACCATGGGATATTCCTCCATTTGTGGAGGTTTTTTTTGGTTTCCTGCAGTAGGGCCGTGTAGCTCTCCTGGTATAGTTTATTGTTGTTGTTGTTGTTGTTGTTTGATGTATCCCTATATATTTCAATTTACTCTTGACTATTATGAATGGTGCTGCCTTCCTGATTTCTTCCTCCATAGTCTAGTTGGATGTATATAGTAAACTAATGGACTTCTGTCTGCTAATCTTGTATCCTGCCACTCTTCCATATTCCTCTATTACTGTCAGCAGTCTGGTTGTGGAGATTTTGGGATTTTTGATATGCAGAATAATGTCCTCAGTGAATAACAATAGTTTTACCTCCTCCTCTCCCTATTGAATACCTTTGATGCTTTTCCATTGTATTGACTAGGTAACCTCCAGTAAAATATTGAATAGCTGTGGGTATAAGGGACATCCTTATCTTGTCCCCCTTTTCTGTAGGATTGATTTAGTCTTTTCTCCATTTACTTTGATGCTGCTGTTGGTTTTTTGTAGATAGCGTGTATTAGCTTGAGGAACTGCCCTTCCATTCCTATCCTTCTATCTTAATAAAGAATGAGTGCCCGATGTTCTCAAATGCTTTTTCTGCATCTCTAGGTACTAGGTGGTTCTATACTCTGTCTTATCAATGCAGTGACTAATATTGATCAAACTTTGGATTCTAAACCACCCCCACATCCCTGAGATGAATCCTATTTGATCGTGACAGATTGTGTGGTTTATATAGTTTTGCATTTTATTGGCCAGTATCTTGTTGAAGATTATTGCATCTATGTTCATTAGAAATATTGGTCTATATTTCTTTACTCCTGTGGGGTCCTTTTCCTGCTTAGGTATCAAAGTTATACTGGCTTCATAAAATGAGTTTGAGAATTTCCATCCTTTTAGGTGTAGTACTAAGGCACCAGATGGACCTTGGATTTCCACTCAAGTACTCTCTCAATGCAAGAACACTTTGTTCTATTGAACTGGTATTCCATGATGCTCACCTGCCTGATACGACCACTGAAGACAAATGCATGCATACACAAATGTGGTGAACAAAGCTGGTGATGCCCAACTATTAAAAGATATAAGACCTGGGGTTTTAAAAGCTTGAAGATAAATAAATGGCCCTCTAACTGAGAAGTAGTCGAGCCCACACAGATGAAGCACACCAACCACTGTGGTCATAGGGTTTTGAAAGAACCAGGTGAGACTGAGCCCCGGTGGCATAGTGGTTGTGTGCGGGACTGCAACCCACAGGGTTGGTGGTTCAAATCCAGCAGCTCTCCAGGAGCGAGGCTGGGTCTTCTACTCCCACCAGAGGGCAATGTTGTCCTCCTTCCCCGCCCCTCCCCCCCCCAAAAAAAGAATCAGGTCTCAGGCATCAAACGGGAAGAAAAAACAAACATATCATTCGTTTTCACCCTCCTGAGATGATTGCTGAGGACAGGTGGGGGCCTGAGCATGAGTGGAGATGGAAGTTGATGGTGCCTGACTATAAAAAGTTATAATCTAGGATCTCAAAAGCTTGAAGTTAGTCAAACAGCCATCCAGCTCAGGAGCAAGAAAATCCATAAGGACAAAGCACACCATTTTCTACAAATATGAGGTGTGGGCGGTATCAGGCATCAAAAAACAAAAGTCATAACATTGTTTGCCCACCCTTCCAATACAATCACTGAAGACAAATGGGTGCCTACGAAAACATGTTAGATAAGGCTGGTGATGCCTGGATCATAAAGAATTCATGGTAAACAAGTGGCCATTCAGCACAGAGGAGCAAAATCCACGTGGAAGAAGCACACCAGTCTGTGTGATGATGAGGGGTCGACAGGAACAGGTATCAAGCATCAATAAACAAGAATCACCTCATAGCAAATGAGGGAGAGTGCAGAGTGGGGCCCCATAGCCCATTTGTGGGCAATTGGACATCCCTTAACAGAAGGGTCACGGGGAGAAGATGAGCCAGTCAGGATGCAGTGAAATAACAATGGAACATACAACTTTACTCTAGTTTTTAAAGGCTTCCTCCCCCCAACTCTCATGATCCCAATTCAACATTGCAAATCCAGCGGGACTGGAAGAGGTACACAGGTACAGAAGAAAACTGAAAATACAGGGAATCCAAGACAGATGAACCCTTCAGGACCAGTAGTGAGAGTGAAGATAAGGTGAGTTAGAAAAGGGGAGTTGATTATATGGATCTACATATAACCTTCTATCCGGAGGACAGACAGCAGAGGAGTGAGAAAAGAGAGATGTTGGAAATTATAAAATATGACAGAATAATAATAATTTATAACTTATCAAGGGTTCATGAAGGGGGGAGAGTATGGGGGGAAAGTGAAGAACTGATGTCAAGGGCTCAAGTAGAAAGAATGTTTTGCGAATGATGACAGCAAAGGTGCTGTGTAAAGGTGCTTGACACAATATACGTAGATATGGATGGTGATAAGCATTGTATGAGTCCCAAGTTAAATGATTTACTAAAAAAGTATACAGTAAAAGATTTAAAAATAATAAGTTCAATCACTTACATTTAAATATATTTGCCTCACATTTTTAACTGGCTTTACATAACATTCAAAATGGATAATTATGAGTTTTATTTAGCTAAAATTGTATTTTTCTTTTTTTTCAATCATTTTATTGGGGGCTCATACATCGTTTTCACAATCTATAAGTAAGCATACTCGTCAAGCACCCTCACATGTCCACTTCTATTATTGTTCTCCAATCGTCCACTTTTCCCTTAAGCCCCTAGTATCGGCTTTTCCATTCCTTCTCCTCTTCCCCTGGTCTCTCCTCCCCTCCAACCCTCAATACTTTATACATTATTATTGTTTTGTCATATCATACACTGCCCGACCTCTCCCCCAACCCACTCCTTTGATGCCTGTCCTTCAAATAGGAGCTTGTGTATATTTCCTGGCTGTTGGTTCCCCCCTTCTCTCCACCCTTCCAGTATCTCCAATCTAACCATTAGCCCAAAGGGGCCTATCCATCCTGGTTTCCCCATATCTCCAGCTCCCCTTTATGCCAGTGTGACTTCTCCAGTCCATCTGGATTTGCAAGGTAGAGTTGAGACCATGACGGTTGGGGGACGGGAAGGAAGGCTTCAGGAACTAGAGGAAACTTGTATGCATCATCACTGCCTGGCTGCCCCCCGACTAGTCTATCTCTTCCCCGTGACTCCCCTTAGGTTTCCACCCTGCTCTCCTCCTCCTATGTAATGATGTGATTCTTGTTCTTTGGTGCTCGATATCTGCTCCCTTCTGCCCCTCTTGATCACACATGCTGGAGGGTTTCCTGCATGTGGACTTTGCTGTTTCTGGGCTGAATGGTGATTTGATTATCTTCAAGTCTTTGAGATTCCAGGCATTCAATCATTTGTTAACTGGGTGCCATCATTTCTTCTACTTTGTTTGCCTTTGTATCCATTTGTCATGAGCGATATCGGAAGTCAATTGGTCCATTGATTTTGATTTTTGTTCTTTGATACCTGATTGTTTCAGCACCTCATGATCGCACAGATAAGTGATCTTCTTTTATGGTGGGTTTTGTTTCTTCTGAGCTAGATGGCTGCTTGTTGATGCTCAGGCCTTTAAGACCCCGGATGCTCTATCTTTTGATAGCTGGGCCCTTCTGCTTTCGTCACCACCCTTGCTCATGCTCTTACATGTCCTTGTCCTTGGTACATTGGGGATGTATGTACACAGTGATTTTTTGTTTTGTTTTTTCTGCCCCATTTCATGTCTATTGCCTAGACCTTTTACCACTTTCACCACCATCTGACCATGCTGCCTGTTGTGCTCCTTCTGTGTGGCTGTGGTCTCTTCTCAGGTAAATGGTCTAATGTTTATCTTCAGGCTTTCCAGACACTTGATATATCCTTTGATGGCTTGGCACCTTCAGCTTTCTTCACCACATTTGTTTGTGCACCCATTTTACTTCAGTGATCGTGTTGGGTCATTGAACCTTGAGGAATGCCAGATTCATAGAACAAAGTGTTCTTGCATTGAGGGAGCACCAGGGTGAAAGCCCAAGGTCCACCTGCTACCCTAATATTTGGCCTATAGATATGTTCTTAATTTTATTCCCAACTTATAATAGATAGTTGTATCTAGGTACAGACATACCTATATTTAGACCTCTGTAAGTGCCCTTTGCCTTCTAGCTCTTTCCTCTATTTTCTTCCATCTCCCTCCCTTCCCACCATCATGTTCCACCTTCATTGGCATTTCATTGTTTTCTCATAGATTCATTGTCCTTGCTTAATCCCAACCAGACCTCCCATACCCTCCTTTCCATTGATTCCTAACCACATATTGCTCCCTCAACCCTTCCATGTGTTTGTCCTCTCCCCCCTTCTCCTCTCCTCTCTCGTGCCCCCAGAAATCATTTTCCCAGTCCTTTATGTGGTGCAATGGGTCTCCAGAGGGATGTAGTCCTCTGAGCATCATGTGTCGGCATGGAGCTTGGACCAGCTCTCTTCTTCTTCCTCCCTTCTTTTCTTTGTCCCTGTGGGTGTAGGATGCTGGTTCCTCCCCCACCCTGTTCTCTGCCACGCCAACTACTAGGGATGGAGTCCATTTGACTCGGGTTGCGTCCGGCTCTATAGCTCTCTTTTCTTGCATCCTTCCATGTGTCCACATTGTCTTCATGGTTGGGTGTTTCGTGGTAGGAACTGCTCATCCACTCCAGTTTCTGTGGAGACAGGACCCATACTCCCTCCCTGGGTGGATTAGAGCCCCCATTCCCTCAGTTATCCTATAACCTTTGAACTCCCTTTTAACTCCCCCCCCCCCCATCCTTCCCCCAGTACTCTGTTGCATCCAACATGTATCTCTCTGGGTATGGTCCTCTCTCCTCCCCTTACCCTATCTCTTGGGCCAGCTAATATGGCATATAGGAGTGTTCTCTTTTATACTCACCATACTGTTTCTACTTACGTAAGGGGGCCCATGCAATACTTATCCTTTTGTGATTGACTGACTTCGCTTAGCATAATTTCCTCCAGTTCTTCCCATGAAGAGATGTGTTTCATGTGCTTGTCTGAGCTTTTGAGTGAGGCATAGTACTCCATTGTGTGTATGTCCCAGAGATTGTTGATCCATTCATCTATTGATAGAAATTTAGGTTGCTTCCAACTCTTTGAAATTGTGACTTGTGCTGCAATAAACATTGGCGTGCATACCACTGGCTGTGGTTTATTTCTTGCCTCTTCTGGATATATACCCAATAGTGGGATAGCTGGATCATAGGGTAGCTCAACTTCCATTTTCCTTAAGTATCGCCAGACTGCTTTCCATAGTGGCTGTACATATCTACACCACCAACAACAATGTGAAAGTGTTCCTATTTTGCCACGTTCCCCTCCAACATTTGTTGCACTCTGATTTTCTGCTCTGGGATAGCCTCAAGGGTGTTAGATGATATCTCATGGTTGTTTTGATCTACATTTCTCTGATGGCTAATGAGCGGGAGCATTTTCTCATATGTTCACTGGCCATGTGGACCTCCTCCCTAGTGAAGCTTCTTTTCATTTCTTTTTCCCACTTCTTCAAAGGGTTATCTGTTTTCCTCTTCTTGCAGGAAACAAAGGTATTGTAGATTTTTGTAATAAACACTTTGTCTATTGTATCGTTACTAAAAATCCTCTCCCAGTCTGTGGGTTGCCTGACTACCCTCTTGGTAAAGTCCTTTGAGGCACACATGTGTTTTATTCTTAGTAAGTCCCATTTGCCAATTTCAGGTTCCCCTTCATGTGTACCCTGTCCTAGTGCAGTTACCTTTGTATTCCCTGGGTCAGGGTTCTTAGGTTTTCCCCAATTCTCTCGCTAATGGTTCTGATGGTTTGTGGTTTTACTTCCAGGTCTGTGATCCACCTCGAGTTTGTTCTTATGAGGTTGAGGTCCTATTTCATTTTTCTACATGTAGATTTCCATTGTCTCCAGCACCATTTGTTGAAAAGGGCATCACCCTCCCATTTGATACTTTTGGGGCCCTTGTTGAAAATCAGTTGTGTATATGCTAATGGTTTTATTTCTGGGTTTTCTATTCTTTTCCATTGATCTGTGTATCTGTCATTATGCCAGTACCATGAAGTTTTGACCACTGTGGCTCTGTAATAAATGTGAAAGTCAGGTAAAGCCAGCCCTCCAACTGTGTTCTTATCCTTGAGGAGATCCCTGCTAATTCTGGGCTTTTTCCCTCTCCATATGAAGTTTGTGGTCAATTTTTCCAGTTCTCTGAAGAAGGTTGTTGGTATTTGGATCGGGATAGCATTGAACTTATAAAGTGCCCTGAGTAGGGTAGACATCTTTATTATATTGAGTCTCCCAATCCATGATCTTGGGATGTTCCTCCATTTGTGGAGGTCGCTTTTCATTTCCTGTAGTAGGGTTTTGTAGTTTTCCTTGTATAGGTCTTTTGTTTTTGTTTTTTTTGGTCAGGTATATCCCTAAGTACTTTAATTTATTCTTGGCTATTGTGAATGGAACTGCTTTCTTGATCCCCTCTTATGTGGTCTTGTCAGATGTGTAGAGCAGACCAATCGACTTCTGCTTGTTGATCTTGTATCTTGCCACTCTTCCATATTCCTCTATCGATATTAGTACTCTGGATATGGAGCTCTTCGGATTTGCAATGTAGAGGATCATGTCATCAGTGAATAATGATAATTTGACCTCCTCCTCTCTCATTTGGATACACTGGATGCCTTTTTTCTGTCTTATGTTATTTGCTAAGACCTCCAGTACTATATTGAATAGTAGTGGGGTTAAGAGGCATCCTTGTCTAGTCCCCTCAAGTGGGATTCATTTAGTCTTCTCTCCATTGACTATTATGTTAGCTGTCGACGTCTCATAGATTGCTTGTATTAACTTGAGGAACTGTCCTTCTATTCCTATCTGTCTGAGTGTCTTGATTAGGAAAGGGTGCTGGATATTGTCAAATGCTTTCTCTGTATCTATAGTTATTATCATATGGTTCTTATACTTCATCTTATCATTATGATGTATAATATTGATGGATTTACGGATGTTATAGTATCCCTGCATCTCTGGGATGAATCCTACCTGATCCTGATGGATTATGCTTTTTATATATTTTTATATTCTATTGACCAATATCTTGTTGAAGATTTTTGCATCTATCTTCATTAGTGATATTGGTCTATAATTCTCTACTCCTGTGGGATCCTTTCCCTGTTTGGGTATCAAAGTTATACTGGCTTCATAAAATGAGTTGGGGAGTTTCCCATCCTTCTCTATACTCTGGAAAACTTTGTGGAGGTTTGGTGACAACTCCTCCCTGAAAGCTTCATAGAATTCCCCAGTGAAGCCATCTGGTCCAGGAGCTTTTTTTGTTGGTATATTCTTGATAGCCATATCTGTATCTTCTCTTGTTATGGGTTTGTTTAGTTCCTTAGCCTCTATCTGGGACAATCTAGGGCGGGCTTGTTTTTCTAGGTATTTTTCAATATCTTCCAGATTGTTAAACATTTTGGAGTCCAGATCTTCGTAGTACTTTGTGATGATCTGTTTAATTTCATTAGGGTCTGTTGTGATTTCCCCAATTTCATACCTCATCCTGTCTATTATTGCTTGTTCTTCCCTATCTTTGGTCAGGTTTGCCAGTGGCCTGTTGATTTTATTAATCCTTTCAAAGAACCAACTTTTTGCTGCATTAATCTTTTGCATTATGTTTTTGTCTTCCCAGTGGTTCAACTCTGCCCTAATTTTTATTATTTCTTTTCTTTTACTGTTGGAGGGATTATTCTGCTGGCTCTGTTCTAGTTGTTGGAGTTCTTGTGAGAGTGTGTCTGCCATAAGACTCTCCTCCTTTTTCATATATGCTTCTATTTCAATCAGGCTACCTCTGATAACTGCCTTCACAGTGTCCCAGATTTTTTATTGGAAGTATTCTCATTCTCATTAATTTATAGAAGTGTTTTGATCTCCCTTCTAATCGGGGTTATTACCCATTCATCGCACAGAAGTTCGTTATTCATCCTCCAACTGTTTGCTTTTATTTTACTACTGGTCCTTTTATTAATCTCCAGCTTTATGGCATGGTGATCAGATAAGGACGTCTGAATGATCTCTATGTGTTTGAATTTACTTATGCTTGACTGGTGTCCCAGCATGTGGTCAACTTTTGAAAATGTGCATGTGGACTTGAGAAGAATGTGTATTTTTTTGCATTTGGGTGGAAGGCCCTGAATATGTCTGTCAAATCTAGTAGTTTTATTGTGGTATTTAGTTCTAAAGCTTCTTTGCTGAGCCTCTTTCCCAAAGATCTGTCTTTCTTTGATAGTGGCATGTTAAAGTCTCCTACTATAATCGTTGAATCTATGACAACTTTTTTCATGTTCTGAATAGTCTGCTTAACAAATTTCGCTGGTGTCTCATTTGGCACATATATATTTATTATGCTCACTGGTTCCTGGTGAAGTGTACCCTTGAGCATTATAATGTGCCCCTCCTTGTCTCTTTTTATGTCTTGAACCTTGAGGTCTGTTTTATCTGAGATTAGGATTGCGACCCCTGCTTTTTTTGATTCACCATTATCTTGATATATTCTCTTACAGCCTTTTATTCTTAGCTTATTTTTGTCTGCAAGCTTAAGATGTGTTTTCTGCAGGCAACAGATTGAAGCATTATGTTTTACAAGCCAGTCAGCCAACCTTTTTATTTTAAGGATGGAGTTCAGGCCATTGACATTTAGAGTTATGATCCCAATCTGTGGGTTCATTGCTGGTATTTTGTGTGTGTGTGTTTTCTTGTTCCCCTTTTCATAGCTCTGTTGTGTTTTCATTGGGGGCTTCTTTATTGCTATGTTTTCTACCTGTGGCCATATGTTCTTGGTAATTGGGGTTAGTCTGTTGGCTCCTGGGTGAGTTAGAATATATGATGTTCTCCTGTTTGTGCTTGGTGGGTGTTGGTCTTCTGGCCATAGTGAGTTGGCAAGGATTTTCCTCAGTGTACGGTGTCTCATGGCATATTCTTTGAGTTTTTTCTTATCTTGGAAGACCCTTATTTCCCCATCTATCTTGATTGATAGCTTTGCAGGGTAAAGAATTCTATGTTTTCCTTCAACTTCTGGAAGATATTGGTCCACTCTCTTCTCTTCATGGTTTCTGTTGATAGGTCTGCACATATTCTTACCTGAGAGCCCTTATATGTGACCATCCTCTTTTCTCTTGCTGCTCTCAGGATTTTCAATTTTTCCTCGAAGTTGGATAGTTTAACTGTTATATGTCTTGGTGAGTTCTTCCTGGGGTCTAGTCTACTCGGTGTCCTCTCTGCTTCCTGTATGATAGGCTGGTTCTCATTCATTAGGTTAGGGAAATTTTCTTTCAGAAATTCCCTTGTTAAATTAGCTGTTGACTTCTTCACTGTGTCTTGTTCTGGTAAGCCAATGATTCTGATGTTGCTCCTTTTCATAGAATCACTCATTGATCTCAGGTTTTCCTCTGCCTCTTTCATTATCTCGTTTGATTGTCTATCACGTTTATTGAGATCAACCTGGTTGTCTTCAAGATCAACCTGGTTGTCTTCAAGATCACTGATACGAGTCTCAGCCTCATCAAGTCTGTTCATGAGATCATCTACGCTGTGCGCAGCCTCTGCTATTTCCCCTGTTAACTCCTGTATTTCCCTGTAAGTCCCTCTATTGTGGACTTCATCTCTTCTATTGTGGTATTTATCCCATCATTGCATCCTTTGTCTGTGTAGCTTCCTTCATGTCTTTTATTTCTCTTAACAATCTTCTAATAATTTCTTTTTGTGTCAGATCCATATCCGATTCTTCTATGAGTGTAATGAGATCTGTTGCTGTGGTCTGTCTTTCTTGTTTACTTATTATTGATGTGGTATTTTGTTGTTTGCATGATGCCTTTGAAGAGGTTGGTGCCATGTTCCTTGGTTACCAGAGGCCCTTGTGTACTTTCAGAGTGATTGGTGTTGGGCTGCTCAGGACTCACACTTGAGAATGCGGGTGGTGGCCTACCAGGCAGTACAAGATCCGCGCCACCTAGCTAGGGGCAGTGTGCGATTCAATAGACCTGACTCCCTCGTTTGGGAAGGTGGGATGAGGCCTGTAGGACAGTGCTTGGCTCAAGAGGCCAGGCTCCCAAGCTAGGGAAGGCAAGAGGAGGACTGCAGTACAGAGCCAGACTCAGGAGCGGCACTTGAGTGGGGGAGAAAGGAAAAGGGGAGAAAAACAAAAGTAATACAAGAAAAAAGGTACAGAAAAGGAAAGAGAAAAAATAATGATAGTACCACTAGGCACAGTTGGACTGATATGAATTCCCACGTAGCAGATCAGGTGCCTCAAGAGAGCGACATGTGTTCACACATACAGTTTCAGTCCAATTTCCAGCGCCAACCCAGACCTGCTACAACAGGGCAGCAGGCCTGTGAAGAGGACAAAAAACAAACAAAAAAAGAAAACAAGAAAATCCCCCCAAAACAATAACAAACACACAAAAAGGAACCAGGAGAGAAACAGGGAAAGAAAAAAGAGAAAAGAGAAAAAAGAGAGAGAGAGAGAAAAAGAAAAAGAGTAAAGAAGAAAATGGGAGATAAAAGTGGGGGAGGGTAGGCACAGAGCTGGACGGGTCCAAATCCAGCCCCTACACGTTTAGCCACAAACCAGTCACCGGTGCTGACACAGACCTACTGAATCAGAGTGACACACAGTGTAAAAGATAGGGGAGGAAAGGGAATGGTGCGAAGCTGTTCCAGTCTGATATCCAACCCTTACACGTTCATTTACAGTCCGATCACCCGTTCCAGAATGGGCCCGCTATTCCAGAACAGCATGCAGAGTAAACGGAGGGAGAAGGGCGGGAAAAATGGCACCAAGTTGGTCAGGTCTGAATTCCAGTCCCTCTGCGTTCAGCACAGTCCGATTGCCTGTGCCGACACAAACCTGCTATACTATAGCAGCCCGCAGGGTGGGTGGATGGGAGAAGGGAAGAAAACAAAAAGAAGAAAAAGTAAAAGAGGAAAAAAGAAGGAAGAGAAAAAAAGAGAAGAAAGAAAAATAAAAGGAGGGGGGGGCGAGGAATGATACGAGCTGGTTGGTTCCGAATTCCAGCTCCTATGTATTCACCACTGTCGGACCGCTCATGCAGGCACAGTCCTGCTAAACCACCGCTGCATGCGATGGTTGTGGTAGGAGAAGACGAAAAAAGAAAGAAAAAAAGGAAGGGGGATAGGAATGATTAGAAGCTGGTCACACCAAATTCTAGGCCCTATGTGCACAGGCACTGTCCGATTGCCCGCAGTGTACCAAAACAGAATTTAGGGTAAAAGCAGGGAGGGAAAAGGGCCCAGGGAGAATGGCGCGAACCAGATCGGGCCTTAATTCCAGGTCCTACGCGTTCAGGCACTGCCCGATTGACCGTAGCACACCAGGCCTACTATACCAGGGCTAACACGGGTAAAAGCAAGAGAGAGTGAGAAAAGGAAAAAAGAAAACAAATAAACAAATAAAATTAAATTTAAAAAGAAAAGAAAAAAATGGGGGAGGGGTACGAATGGCAAGAAGCTAGTTGGTTCCAGTTCCAGCCTCTATGCATTCCGGCCCTCCCCAATCCCCTGTACCATCACAGGCTTGCTATACCAGAGCGTAAGTGGGGGAACAGGGAGTGAGAGAAAAAAAGAAAAAAGAATAAAATAAAATAATAAAATAGAAAATAAATAAAATGAAAAAAAAATAAATGGGGGGAATAGGAATGGCAAGAAGCTGGTTGGGTCCCAGTTCCAGCCACTACATGCTCAGGCACTGTCCGGTCTCCCGCGGTGTACCAAAGCACGACGCAGGTTAAAAGCAGGGAGGGAAATCGGACCCAAATTCCAGTCCCTATGTGTTCAGGGACTGTCTGATCACCGTACTATACCAAAGCAAGGCGCAGAGTAAAAGCAGGGAGGGAAAAAAGCTGGGGGTGCAGAATGACGCTAAGCTGATCATGCAGAATTCCAGGCCCTGCGCGTTCAGGCACTGCCTAATCGCCTGTAACAACACAGGCCTGCTATACCCGAGCGCACACGGGGGAAAAAGGAGAGAGAAAAAAAAAACACAGAAAAAAAAATTAAAATAGTAATAATAGAAAACAAATGGGGAGGGGGGAGCTAGGAACGGCAAGAAGCTGGGTCCCATTTCCAGCCCCTACGCGCTCAGGCGCTATCCGATGGCCACACTATACCAAAGCAGGGTGCAGGGTAAAAGCAGGAAGGGAAAAGGACCCAGGGAGGAGAATTGCGCGAAGCTGATTAGGCTTAATTCCAGGCCCTACACGTTCAGGGACTGTCGGATCACCACACTATACCAAAGCAGGGCGCAGGGCGCAGGGTAAAAGCAGGGAGGGAAAAATGCTGGGGGGGGAGAATGGCGCGAAGCTGATCGGCCGAATTCCAGGCCCTCCGCGTTCCGGGACTGTCTGATCACCATGCTATTCCAAAGCAGGACGCAGAGTAAAAGCAGGGAGGTCCAGGGGGAGGGAAATGGCACGAAGCTGATCAGCCAAATTCCAGGCCCTCTGCGTTCCGGACTGTCCGATCACCACGCTGTACCAAAGCAGGGCGCAGGGTAAAGGCAGGGAGGGCCAGGGGAGGGAAATGGCACGAAGCTGATCAGCCGAATTCCAGGCCCTCCGAGTTCTGGGACTGTCCGATCACCACACTATACCAAAGCAGGGCACAGGGTAAAGGGAGGGAGGGAGGAGGGCCAGAGGGAGGAAAATGGCGCGAAGTTGATAGGGCTGAATTCCAGGCCCTACGCGTTCGGGGACTGTCCGATTACCGGTTCAACACAGGCCTTCTCTACTAGAGCGCCTGCGGAGGAAAAGGGAGAGAGGAAAGTTAAGGGTAAAGTAGGATGGCGCGCAGTCCCTCCGAACTGCGCGGGCCGAAAAGGCACCACCTGTTCGAGGACGATCCGAGCTGATTGCCCGCCACACAGGGGCGGCGCACGCTCTCCCACAGGGAGAAGCAGGCCCCTATCCCTTCCCATGCTCCACAGGGGCAGCTCCCGGCAAGGTAAAGAGCCCAGCTACCTGGCCTTCCCCACGACCCAGGCCAGGGAAGGATGAGTCGCAGGGAGATGGCGGCTCCCTCTGACCTCAGTAATGGCGGGAGCCGGGCCGCCAACCAGGCAGGGAGCAAGTTCGGCCGCGTGGATGCTGGAGGCAGCCCCTACACCGGTGCTGGGTGCCCCAGCCCAGACAGTCAAACTATCACTGTTTGGAGTCTGGACGGTTGCAGGTAGGGAGGCGAGTGCAGTCGCTGTAGCCCCTGCACGGAGGGACTGTGGGAGACGAGCGGCTCCTCCACATGGGAGTCCTGAGTGGGCCTCTGCTATGTCGTAATCGGAAATTGTCCTAGTACGCCCCACAGCCTGGTCATCCTGTTCCTGGGCTGCGGTCAGTGCAAGACAGGCAAGACGGTGGACTGGTAGAGTCACAGTCCGATGGGGAGCGACACTAAGGTCTCGCCGCGGGCAGGAAATCTCCGATATATAGACTTAGCTCCCTGGGCTCAAGAAAAAGGTGGAGTGGGGCAAGGTCCCCTCCTGGGTTAGGAGGCCCACTTGTAGGGACCTTACCACTCACCAGAACTCTTCTCCTTGACCCCCGAGACACCAAACTCACCGGAGCTCCAGGTACGGGCTGCTTACCTTGGTGATATCTTGACCGCTCTCTCTCTATTTTTCATTTTTAAACATTACTATGCTAAGTTATTTATACCCTTATTTTGTGTTGTCATCTACAGTTTAAAAGAGTGTGTAGTGACATGGATGATTTCCTGAATAGTCACTTTCAGAGACAAGATAACTACCTAAGAACAGATGAGCTTAGTAAAGCTAAGAGAGCTAAAAAGAAGGCATACAAGTCATAAAAAAATGACAGAGGGTAGAGAGCAACAAAATTAGTAACATAGTCAAATCTTCAAATCTTTTTGAAAGGCTGTGTTAGTCTGGGTAGACTAGATAAACAAATTCTTAGACACTTTTGTGTGCATAGGAAAGATCTTTATGGATTTACATATAACCTCTGGGGGACAGACAACAGAAAAGTGGGTGAAGTTACACATTGGGCAGTGTAAGACATGAAAAATATCAATAATTAATAAATAATCAAGGGTTCATGAGTGGGGGAGGGAAGCAGGAAATGAGGAACTGATACCTGGGGATCAAGTAGAAAGCAAATGTTTTGAGAATGATGGTAACAACAAATGTATGTAACATAATGGATGTATGTATGGATTGTCATAAGAGTTGTGTGAGCCACAAATAAAA